>LKNJ01001243.1:0-27193 GCA_002120245.1 Maccullochella peelii | reverse complement strand
GGGGGGTGAATCTTCTCAGTAGCCCCTGCAAGGTATTTCTATTTACTGTCTGGACCAACAACAGAAAGAGGGAGAATTAAAGGGAAGCAGCAAGTGGTGAGAGCAGGTGCCCAGCGGCAAAATACGAACACACACACGCATAGAAAAATAGCCAGGGCACTGTTACACTTTTACACATACACACATGGCCGCAGTAGGTGTTCTACTGGACAGCCAAGTCCTTTCAGCTACTTCTCATCACACACACACACACACACACACACACACACAGAGCTGGTTGGATTCCCTCCACCCAGCACGGCTCCCCTCATGGTTCATCTGTCAAGCTCAGCAGCCCTGAAATGCTTCTCATGTTTTTCGGAAAGGGATGTGCACCCCGCCCTCCCTGTGCAGGTAGCTTCCCCTCTTGCTTCACAGGCAGTCTTGTTATTATCATTTCAAAAACGCACGGCGTATTTATTTATTTGATTTCCTAGTAAGTAAAATCCTGTCATGTCATTGTCATCGGCAGCAGACTGGTGGGGCACAAGATGATTCGGGTTACAAAGCAACATGAGATGTGAGCGTCCATGCACAGGAAGGGAGGTCCTATCACCGTGACATCTGGGGAGCACCGGGCACGATATGATCTGGTTTCATATTGCAGAGCTCAGTGACAGGGTCTCTATCTTTCGGTCTCTGTGGGAGCCAGTGGACTCCAGTAATGAGATGTTAAAAAGCTAACCTCCTCTCATTACTCCTAACACTGTCCTCCCTCTCCTTCTCCCTCATCCTCTCTATTCCTCTCTCACACTACAAGCTCAGAGCAGGTTTTAATGAATATTTTAGTTCCCTTTGTTCTCATTCTGGTGGCTGCTTGGGATCAATGATTAAGACCATGCTCCCACCTGACAACCCCCCCACCCAACGACTTTGTGCTGGCATCTCTTTTTTTTGTTTTTTTTGTCTCCCTCTTCCTTTTTCGGCTCACTGTACCACACCCTCACAATCCCCCCTCGAGGAATCCCTTCATTGACTCAGTTAATTAAAATATGAGATGTGTCTGAGAGGGTGGGTTGGGAACGGGTTGTTGGTGGCCCTGATTGGTTCTTATTGAGAGCTGTGAGTTTATTCAGTCACATAGTCAGGGGGGATCATCGTGAGGAAAAACGGCTGAGGAAAAAAGTGAAAGGGTTGTTGTCGTTAATCAAGAGTGTCCTTGTGTTTTTGGCATGTTTGAAAAACATGTGGCTGCTTCACCACAGCTCTCGCTAGAAGACAAGTTTTGGCAGTTTAACATCTAAGAAATGAATTATGACATCCTCACAGTGCCAGATGGCTGTTAAATGTTACATGTCATCATCCAACGGAATTACCAATGAAAATTAGGGAACTTGGCCGATACTCCATACTTATTTCCTTTTTTAAATTATTATAGCTTTTAAATCTATTACATTTTTATATTCATTCATATTTCATTTTTATTTTTTATTTTGTCGTTTTTAGGGTCTACACTTGTTCTGTCTTATTATCTAATCATCTTTGAAGCACTTTGAACCGCACTAACCTGTATGAAAGGTGCTATACAAATTCAGTTTGATTTGATAGCATGCATCTAAAATAGAAAATAAAATCATCTGTCTTCAGCAAAATAACAGATTCACTCATTACATTTCCCAATTTGTGTGCTTTGTTAAAATAGCACACACATAATTGCTTTCAGCGGAAACTGACAATGTTTGACTCCAGTGTCAATAAAACCCCACCCAACCTTGTTTTTCATTGTTCAGCCACACAAAACTAGCAACAGGCAAATAAACTGTGTTTCAGTGCAAGTTGATGATGCATATACAGTATGTAACAAACAGAGCAGTGACATTGTATATTCAACGTTTTTTTTTATATTATTCCAATTTGGTGCCTTACCCACCCACCCTCATCAGCAGCTAACTTTACTTTGTTTTTATGAGCCTGATTTCCTTCTAATTACCGCTCCACCCCTGGCCATGCCATGACCATGCAAATAAATTGTCATTTGAATAGTGGTATTTGACACAACTGCTCCGGCGCTGTTTCTACTCCAGCCAGTGGCTTCTGTTGTTCTCAAGCTGTGACTTTCCCAAAGGCAACACTTTGTGACTTGTAAATATTTGTGTATCCTTTTATTATTTTCACAGCTCAGCCCCAAAACACTGCAGGAATCAAATGGTATATTATGCATGGTGTATATTAATAGGAAAACTGTCACCAGTGTGAACCATGAAGACCTTTCATGCTTTTGTGAAGGTGGCTGCTATGTATGTTGGCTCTCGTCTTGAAAGGGGCAACAACTGAGAATAACATTCGTTGAGGCTACTTGAGATGCTCTAGATTTTATTTGCTTAATCTAATAACTGGTGTCAGTTGTGGTTACTGGCGGGAAATATTCTCAGCAGACAGGAAATTTGAGAGTAAAATAAACAGCAGCAAATGAGTCATTCATCCAGAGATGTTTACACTAACAGAATGTTTTTTGCTTCTCTCGTCCCATTGGTATACTTTTCTACAGAACCTTACAGATAAGCCATGTTGGTAACCTGAGGTTAGGTGCAGTTTACTGACACTATGTTACAGGATACCTTAAGTTTATCACCAACTGGGTCTTGTGTTCATAGTACAGACTGGTTAGGTAAACTTACTTGGAAGAGATTGGTAAAATAATTCCCTAAACCGTCCATTGTAAACATGGGCGCCTAGTTATAGTTAAAAGTGGGGGTGCAAGATTATTGACGGGCAAGGGGAGGTATGGCAGGAAAATGAGACTGCGCTCTCTGGGGAAAATATTACGCCAAACTCCCTTTTAAGAAATATGACATATTAACAGTTCTTTAGGTGTCCATAAAAACTACAAAAATTAAGCCAAAATATCGCGGATACGGACGCTGCCATCTTGTGCTGGTGACGTCATTTGGAGCCTGAGTCTGTGCAGTAGTGGTGTAGAGATCCCATGCCCACACACCAGCCTGAACCAGTCGCGAGCATACTCACAGTTGTCAATCATGTCACACCCCCTTTTTATAAAACCAAACTTATCAGAAAAATTAACACTTGAACAAACATCAGCGTGATAAGAACTACCTAAAATGACAGAAACCATCTTTGGGAAAAATTTATTTGACGTGTACTTTGACTTTTCAGTTTGGCCCATGTCCCATCCGTCTTATTGTCAATTCGGCATCAATATAATCCATAAAGATAAACTGTATTTCCATACAAATTTTACATTTTGGAATTTCGGATTTTGTCGACTCAACTCGCTACCAGCCGCCGTTGGTTAGCTGCGCTATTATAGTGAGAGAAGACTGTGGGAATGAGGGGCGAACCATTTCAAAACTTAAGATTTCTCACTAAAATAAGCGCTATTTGGAGGATCAGATACACGCCGAATTAAAGACTCAAACTTTTAATTCTAACGTGTGTGTGACAGTATTTTATGAGTTTTCTAGCTATTACCAAAGTAACTACCCGGTTAGCTGTTTCTTGTTTGGTGCTGGAAAGAGCGCACCTATAATATTAATCCGATAATATTAAACATATTTTATCAGTTTTCCTTTGTGGCAAAGTTGTATGATCAAAAAGCAGGGATGCAAAAGCACACGTTTGATCCCCAGGGTCTGCTAGTGGGGGTGCAGCTGCTCTGCTTGCTCCATTGCTCAGGTGCCTATGGTTGTAAACATCCATCACAGTTTACAGACTGTCTGTACAATGAGGGATTATTATCAACATTTTGGGTATCCCAGATAATCTGGCGAAACTGTTGGGTTGTTTACTATCCTATATAATGCGAACAGTGTTTCCATTAGCAGGAGACTGCTGTTTTTATTGAAAAACCTCTGATAAACACACTGTATGTTGCCTTCTCATCACCAAATGACAGACCAACAAAGTTACCAGCTAGCTGGTGAACATAATGAATGATTTTTTTTCTCGGGGGTTGGTGGAGACCAAAACAGAGCTGGAAGAAAAGTGAAAAACAAGTGATTATAATTTTACTCTGTGTCTGCTACTTGTGTAAACAGGCAATTGATTGCTAACATGTTGGTGATGGTCAACTTTATAAGACAGTAATATCTCAAATGTGTGGGATTTTTAGGTTGATTTTTAGGAGTTTTTCCCCAGTAGCTTTAAATGATAGTATTTAATAAAACAATAACTTCCGGCTACCTTACGCAGCAGCTAATGTGCAAGGTTTCTTAATACATTTCAAAATTATGAGTCTGGAGTCAAAAAAATTAGAGGACTACGGATCCCAACAGGAGAAAAATAAAGATATATTCTCATCAGCTTTGGTCTCGCGACACCTGAATGACTTACTGATTTATTGAAGTCATTCTGTTGTGGAACCTTGTTGTGAACCTAACTGGCATTGAGACAAAGAATGATGGAGTGGGCAAAATGAGGGAGTTCAACCAAGAGTCACTCGCAGCAACAGACAAATGAGGACATCAGCTCTCAGACTGAAGATGAGTCACGTTGCAGCAGAACAATCAACATAATGAAAAATGACGGGCTTTATGTGAGACTTTGTCGCTTCCATACACTGCACAGTCCTGCATAATTGTTGCTGTGTATTGATTTTCCCTTAATGATGTGCCAGAAAGTATTGCTTTACAATCTGCCACTTATGAGAAGCCAATATATTTATCCATCTTTGATCTACCTTCCAGCCTTCATTCATTCATGTTCTTCTGAGTCCTTCACCTTTGTCTATCACCACAGCATTTAATTAAGGTTGTCATTCCAGAATGATTGATAGTTTTGGAGAAAACATGTTGAATATTCATAAAACAAAATCTAGACCAGTATCAATATGCAATGTCATCTACATATGCATTTTTTTTAATGGTACAATGCTGAGATTGAGGTTCAAATAATTTTAATAGTCATTTTGTTAATTGGAGCAAAACTCCTGCCCATACACCCGTCCAAAACACTCGTGAGCACACCACAGGTTGTCAATCATGACATCATGCCCCCCTTTTATAGCATCAAATAACTAATTAAAACCAAACTTATTAGAAAAATGAACCCTTAAACATACATCAGCAATTGAGATGTTTTGGCTTCTTGGCATCTTTATATACAGTTCTTATACGAGGTTTTCCAAATGGGTCTCTAGGGGCGTTTTCACACGAATCAGTTGATGACTTTGTAAACTTTCCCCTTGGTTCGGTTTCTTTCTGCACAGTGAAAAATCCAAGCGAACTAAAATGCATCACTACAAACCACGTGAGAACATTCACTCCTTATGCTTATTGGTCAGATGTGTCTGGGGATGTTACACACAGTAACAGTAGGTGGCGGCATGCACCATTAACGTTGGTTTGTAGTCCACCATTAAAACCGAAGAAGAAGAAGAAAGTAAATACAGGCAGAAGGTCCTGTGTTCTGGACTAGTGCATATTTCTGTGAGACAAACATTGCTGGTTCATTCTCCGGCTAGCTGCTGTTACTAGAAACAGTTTGTGTGCTCTGCTGCATCCCAGAATGCAAAGCACACCTGGCTACAGGAGCCGTGGACTGAGACCACCTCTTCTAAAGGGTCTCGGTACGGTTGTTTTGGTCCTCATCCGAATGTGATTACTGTGTTCGCACGTGCCGAAACGAACCGCACTAACTGGGCAAACGCACCAGGGTTCGTTTTATCCGAACAAAACAGGTTAGGTGTGAAAACGCCCTAAGCTGGAATGCGCACCTTCCGACTTGTTTCACAATTTTTTGGGGGGGGGGTTTGGTCTGTAAACCAGGGGCCAGATGCATGAACCACTTTTTAAATTCATGACTAAATTGCTGTGTAGGCCTACACACAGAGATAAATATACATATATACTATACATGTATGTGCAAATACACTCTTTGTTTCAGATTTATAGCTGTGCAAAAAGATGATACTGTTTTTATAAATCTCAATCATTGTGAAACTGGGTGCATGTGTATGAGCCGGATTTTTACTCCCACAGATGGCCATGGATGTAACCACACCCTTAACCAGTTGCCTTCTCCACCAGTCTTTTGACCTCTCAATGAAGAGAAGGCCAAAATCCGATCATTTCACTGATCTGTGTCCGTGTCACGTTGGTGAGGTTCAACAAGCCCAGAGCAGTTGTCCTTACACACGATCATTATGTACAGCTGTGACTATTTATAGCACCTATAGTGTTGTTAATTCATCACATGTACATGTAGACCATCATTGGCTATGATGTCCTCATCATTATCATCAAACTTCAGAAAGGTAATTAACAATTTAGTTTTAGCATTTATTGCACTCTATTGAAACAGAGTTTAGAAAGTATTGAACAGTAAAGGTGAACATGAAAACAACATAAACGAAATAAAATCACACCTCCAAGTAAATATGAAGATTGTTAATATAGAGTACACAGAAGTGACTGATTAATTAATTTTATAAATGTGCCCTGGAGTGACACATTTTTGATTACAAAACACCATACACAGTGAAATGGGCACACACTCTCACTGCATATTTGTTCAAATGGTATATGTGCGGTTTTTGAACATCTGGCCTGAGGTTGGAACAAACTGAAGTAATCATATTTTAGGTCATGCAACTGCTCTGAATAGGTTATGGAAAAGCATGCATTTTTACATCAGAGCTATTGTGTACAATAGGTGTTCATAACAAATTGTCAGTAGAGCAGAACTCTGGGGAAAAATGTGTTTTGCTCCGGCTTTATTAACCTCTAATTAAAGAGAAAAGAGGACACTGAAAGGATTTGGATGACTGCAACATATGCTATAGATTGAGACCTTTTGTCCCCCCACCCTCACGTTCTCTCTCCTTTTTACCTCCCTTTCATCATTGTACCTCCTTGTTTCCTTTTATCCATCCTACTTGCCTCTTTGCTCCTTGTTGTTCTCCTCTTCCTATGTTGGATGACTGAGTGCTCTTAATGGGATCTCCCATTGTCTCGTCTCTCTTAACACCAGGCAGAAGAACTTTGCCCGAGGCATTGAGCAGCAGCTCCCAGATGGCATGGTGGTGGCATCGGTGCCAACGGAGGTTCAGTGCCACGAGGAGCTGTCGGACCCTGTACCCGACCCAGAATACCTCACAGGTATGGAACCATATTTCATAGTTCACTCTGATAGCTCACAGCTGTGCGATAGTGCTTCATCACTGGCCTGTCGGAAATCCTCATTACTCAAAAAAAGAGTCAACTTCTCGGGGCTTGATAACCAATGTGGAATACTGTTTGTGTAACCCAAGGTGTTTGCATTTACATTCTGACATTTTAGCCGTCATTTATAATGTTTGGGGCAGTCTGCCATGGTTAGGGTGAGAGTGGAAAGTTACCCGGTGCCACAAACTTCATTCATATTGGCCTCAGTGTAGAAAGCATGATTCAACTTTTTTATGATTCTGTTTATAAAACTCGCAGCACAAGGGCCGTGGTCTTGGTTTAATTCTGAAAACAGTGACTTGAAGCCCAAGAAAGGATGCATTTACTTAATCATCATTTAGCTCAAACTACAGTCTTCCCAAAGTACTTATGTTGTCTAAACCTAACCAAACATTGGACTCAGGACCTGAATCCCAAGCTGTTTGCGTTCTTCTGGACTTACACTTGCTATTTCAAGTGCATAAGTGCATTCACACTGACAATTATGGCAAAATGCAGTGCACTTTGAGTACCCGGAAGGTGTACTCATAACGGTCAAAACGTTGAGTATGGAACACTGGACACTTCTCAACCTCAGTGATCACCATCTTGGCTACGTAGCGAAAGGGGAGGGGCCACCACCCTATCTATGAAAATGGCGACTGCGGTTACGATTGCTATGGTGAACAGCGCACTAAAAGTAAAAGCGTGGTCATTTTTGTTCATTTTTAATAAAATTGAATTGAAGTCCAGTGAGCAAACCATCTGGCAGATATTTTGGCGGGCGATAATCGCGGTCAAATGTTGGCGATAATGCTCTGTCCGGTTGAAATTCGCCATTTAAAAAGTAGAAGAAGTCAAATGTTGGCCGTGTTCGATTTGAGACAACACTACCCTGTCAAAATTCATGCTCTACGCAAATAACTACATAGTGTACACGGTGTACTACATGGAAGTGTACTAACAGAAGTATCTGTATTGAGACACAGCATCAGTCTCTGGCAACAACGACTGGTGATATATATATATATATATATATATATATATAAAGTGCTATGTAAATGTCACTTGTAGAAGACAGGGTTGCTACTGGTCTGTTTTGGTAGACTGTAGCAGGTCAAATTATCCTTGGGCCTATTTCAGGTAAGTGTGACTGTCCTCATGTCCCTTTTTGGATGAAGTCTCTTTTTTAATTTTATTTTTTGAAAATGTATTTTTGCAGGTTAGGTTTGGGTAAGGTTTCCACTAATCTGTTCTTGGGTCTTCGGACTCATAAAGACCTCTACCATCGTGGTATTATGTCCACATTTTATCACCAGTTTCCAGAGCAATTTACATGTCTCCCATCTGTACCGCCATCTTGCTTTTTTATATATATGAATGTTTTTTTCCTTTTACCTGGAAATGTTTCTCACAGTGTGACCCACCTGGACCTCACACTCCTCAGCTCACCATCCAAGTCAATAATGAATGCAAAGGGAGAATAGGTAGAACATCTGGGAAGTATTTGTGGGGGAGAGGGACGTGGGGGTGGTTGGGTTGGACCGTCACTGTTGGGATTCATTGGTTGTCGGCATCAGAAGCCACCTCGCTGCTCTCTTCATTACCAGTGCAGCACATGGCAGCAGTGTTTGAACAGCACACGGCCGTCCTGAGTGAAACAGCTGCCATTAACACAGAAACTGAGAGAAAAAAAGCCGAGGGAAATCTTGGCTTGCTAAATATCAAGCGATTCCAGAAGGCCATAGATTTGAAGCATCCATCTGGATGCCTCATTATCTGCTGAGTTTGACCTCACTTTGTTTTGCTTAGTTTTACAGTTTTATGCTCTAAATGTTTGAAATTATGCAAAGCAATCATAGGCGTGTTTGATTGACTAGTTGGATAGGGAAAAAAACAGCTTAACCTAAAGTTGTCTAACTCCATAAAGAACTGCTCCATTTTGTCAGAAGCAGAAAATAACATTACTCTTATTATTTCTCAGTGCTGGTATTTAAGTTGTAGAACATGCAAGAATTTTATAAAAAGCAGACATTTGTCATGGAGAGGATATCCTCCCCTACCCTGCTCTGCCTGCATGAGTAATAACCTTTTTTCTTCATATGTGGAGTGCAGTAGAGAGTACTACAATAGAGAGTGTAAAATTAATAATTATATTTCAGCACATTTCCTGGAAATGCTTCATTCAGGCAGCCTGCTGGCTAAGCTTATTCCAGGCACCTGCGTAACTGCCTCTGAATTGCCTTACAGTGTAGAAAGCAACAGATTGCAGGATGGGTTTATCGCTTGTTGTTGATATAAGATACAAGGCCAGTCAGGGCAGAAATTCAAAACCACATCAACCGAGGTTACGTCCAAGGTGATGGACAATCAAATGACGACAGAGCAGCAGTGGTTCCAACTACTGTTTATTGGAAACTTCAGAGGATATTAAAACCGTCTAATCTAAATGGATCTTCCGCTGCCACGTCCCTGAGCCCCTGTCCCCCCTCTCTGTTCACAGCTCAAACCTTTTTATCCCTACATCGCCCCTGGGCTCACAGTGCACACGGCCCAGAACAGAGACCGCTGTAGCAGCACCTCTCCTCCCATGCCTCTGTGTTGGGCCTTTGCTGCAGCAGCCATGGGCTTTTATTGAAGAGTAATATCATGAATTGAGATATAATTTCAAAGCATCCAGCAGGGTGCCATAGAACCATACAGTGTACTTTGGGGCACAATGGTGCAGTTTTCACTCTGTTCCCTACCATTGCTAGAAGTGCATGGAAAGGACAATGTGGTGGTCTAAAGAAAAGGGATGTGGAAAGAAGAGACAATCCAGCATATATAAAGCTGAAGTCCTGACGTCACATCTGGACTAGCCTTTGTTCCACCAGCGTCTGTGTGAAACATGTCCATAGAGGTTACTGTCCATATTCGACAATAGATGCTGTTTTGTTTTAAGTTTATTAAAGGGAAACTGCTGTATTTTTAAACCTGGGCCCTATTTTTACAAATGTTGGGCTCAAAATGGCTTACTTACCAAAAGGAATTGTTTGATATTTTGGGAATATGCTTAATTGTGTTCTTGCTGAGAGTTAGATGAGAAGATTATTACCTCTCTCATGTCTGTATGCTAAATATGAAGCTAGAGCCAGTAGGTGATTAGCTTGGTATAAAGCATAAAAGCAGGGTGAAGCAGTTAGCCTAGCCCTGTTGAAACTCACATGATACATGATATTCCCCAAAAAACTTCATAAAGTTAACACGATCTCACTCTGAGCCCAAAGGCTGAGCCCAAAGGCTGAGCCAACTGATGCTGCCTAAGGCTTGATATTTCATTTGAAGATGAACATTTTAAACAGCCACACGTATTCTTTTTCTTTTATTTCCCTTAAATTCTATTATTATTTTTATTATAATAACAAACAATTGATCCATTGAATTTACAACAATGACTGAAATCGTTGTAATTGAAGCTGTAGACTGTTTATTCCAGTGATGAGATGGTGGGGAACATGAAAATAAAACAGATTGAATGTTGCTTTACTCATGGTCTTCCTCAGCTGATGGACTTTGCTGAATTTTCTCAGAGATAACGTAGTTGTCGTCACTTGACCTACCACAGCCAACTTCAATGTCAGCTGAGCAAACGCCATCCACTGAGGAAGACTGTGAGATGCAGAAGAAAACTCTGTAAAAGGTCACAAAGTAGATGTTGTATTACGTTTTTTGCCAAACTACCATTTTCAAGGTAAAGAATGAATTTCCTTGCTCAGATTGAATTTTGCTTTCCATGAACAATTCTGCTTGAACAAACATGCAGCAACACTTTCCCATAATGCCTTGCTTTCTGGTTGAAGACCTGTAAGGGGATTGGTAACAGCTGAAGCAAAATAATGAATTTAGATCCAATGTGTCCACCAACTTTTGTATGCAAGTAAAGGATTCAGTTTCTGACAATAGCTTTCTAACACAGTGTTATGGTTAGGTTGTTGGCTGACATTAGGAAAGAAGGCACTATCCTCAAGCTCTTTTATAATTAAGATGTTTTTCAATAAACTGACAGTGTTCTACCGCCTTGTCAGAAATGATGCAAGTATCATATAAATGCCTCATGAAAGCTGACAAGCATTCACTCAGTGCACCCCGTGGTGCTTCAGGCATAACAAATGTGTTACATAGTAGAGTTCATATTTTGGCCATTTACTTATTTTTACACAGGGGGTCAACAAAATAACAGCTGCTTATAATAAAATGCAGCCAAGTATAATAGCCCAGAATACATACTACTGTATCTTTCATGTTCTGGTAAGTGGCCTTCAGTCTGTGTTGGTGCGTCATTTAATCACATTGACAAGTTATGTGATGTGGGAAAGGGAAATGTGCCAGTGTGTGACTGATGCACACTATCCTGTTTGTTCCTGAAACATGACACACAACTTGTTTGTGAAATGACGATTGTCAGATCTGACATACCGATCATTTGTATTTGCATTTTCCAGTCATATTTTATCATGTAATATGTGCAGGTTTTGAAAGTTTGACCAAATGTAATTTCATCACAGGCATAATTAGAATTTTATTGGAAACTCAAACCCAATTGTTGGTCTTTTAAGCTGCTATAAACAATATAATTATATTAACGATGGCTCACACTAGGGAGCATTTTAGCATCTTTTAACTCATAGGTTTTGTTTTATGGACGGCGACTTTACTGTTGTAAGGTGTAAAAACCTACTACTAAGCACCAAACATTAGATAAAATTAGCTACTACCTGGTGATTGTAGTGCTGCATTTAGCAGCTAAAGAGCCAGATTCTTCTTGAGTTGGTGGACAGCAATATAGAGCTAAAAGAAGAGTGAATATTGGACTTGTATTTATCAGGTGAACAGAAACACAACTCCACTAATGTTGCTGTCTGGCCAAAAGTTACCAATAAATCAGTTAATGGTCAGTGGTTCCCAACCCCGCTCCTATAAGGACTCACAGTCTTGCTTATTTTTCATATTTTTCTGCTCTACCCACGAATGATTAACTTTATCAGGTGTGTTTAACCAGTCGGGACGATGGATCCAATGCACCAATTCTTAATAAACACCTCTACGTTTAGTGAATCAGATGTGGGCAGAGCAGAGGAGATGAAAAATACTGACTTTGGGTCTCCACGAGCAGAACATGGGACCACTGTTTTTAGGCTTCTTTATTTTGTCCATTTAAAGAAATATTAAGTAATCTATGGGTAATGCTGTGTCTTACTAGTAAACATGATCCACAGTGGTTGAAAGGTGGTGTTGAATCTAATGGGGCACAGCTTGAGAAGACCAACAAGATTTCTCCTAAGATGTCTGAACTGATTAACTGGGGCCCACAGAAATGTTTGTACTTGGGTCCCCAAATTTAGCTTTTCAGTCTTACCAGAAAGTTCTTGAAAGCCAGCTGGCAACATAATCATTGAGTCATTGCTACTGATCAACAATCCGTTCACCGCCTACGTGGATATATTATGGTCATTATGTTCTACGGGGCAGTAACAATCTTACTTATTGGCCCTTTAAAACAGATGGCCTGTCATACGCTCATTGAATTTGTTCTTATAAACATTTGCTACCTCTCAGCTGTGTGACAGCGAGTTGTGAGAAGGCAGAGGGAAAACTTGTTTCAGCTTAGAAATCTTGGCGGAAAAAGTGGTGACACCATCCACATGAACCACCTGGGGCATCTTCTCACCTTACTGCACCTGTTCTCTTGGCCTCCACATTTCCACTGAGTGCACAAACACAACCGCCCAACGCAGTGCTCTCCAGCCCCAGCTAGCTGGCTCGCCGCCACTTCAACTCGTCTCCTGGCAGGCCATCAGCATTATCGCTGTGCCTGCAGTTAATTGCGAGGCTCAGGTAATTGTCCGTGGGGTAGACAGACATGCGTCGGCGAGAGGAATGTCTGTTGAGCCGCGATGAGCGCATGCCACCCCTCCATCCCTTGCTGATTCGACCAGGTTTGGTTGCCATGGTCAGTGTATTTGTCACAATGTCAGCACTCCTTGTTCCAGCCCTCTCTGGCCCTCACAGGGGTGAAATCATTCATCTTTCTTTTCATCTCCGGGCTTGGAAGCCATTCATCATGAGGCCAGAGACCTCCATCAATTATTCCGATGGGAGAAAGAGTGAGGAAAGGGAGGCTTCTGAAAGGCAAATACATCTTGATTTAATTGGAAAGCAAGTATGCTCAAGGCTGCTAAGCAGATTTCCCCTAAGATGGAGCTCGAGAGATAATGGAGGAAAAGAAAGAAGACGGACAAAGAAAAATGAAGGAGAAAAAGAGACAGAGTAAGACAGAAAGAAGGAAAGACAATGAAAATTAATAGGATGAATGACAGAAAGCAAGAACAAAAAAACTAAAAGAGGATCCAGCGAGTGAATGAATGTAAGCCATTTTTCTCTGCAGTTACCAGGCAGGGGGTGAGCAGAACCAGGATGAGGGAATTCATTGGTGAAGGTTAAAAGGGCAGCGGGGGGCTTGACCCATTCTCATCCCCTGCTAGCAGCCATATAATGACACTGCCACTGCTATCATGAACACACATATCACATCATGGTTTTTGAATGGGTGTCTGTGTGTCCATGTGGCTCTATGTTAAGACGGATGTAACACAACCGAGAACACCAAAGGTGAAATAGTCGCTGCTGCCAGTCACAGCAGCTCTGCAGCCCATCCATTGTTGTTTGTCATCAAAGCCACAGATTTATTCTTATAGGTTTGGGGAAATGGCTGACACAAGAGTTTAGGTGTTCAGAAGAGAAGTTTTAAAAGCGAGGGATAGATTCAGACCTGACAACAGTCCCGTTTTTCCCGGGTTTCTCCCGTATTTCAAGGCCATCTCCCGGCACCCTCCCGTTTTGTTGTGAAACTTCCGGAGGTTGCATGGCCCTCAAACTTTATTATGAAAAATACACTAATACACAGATCCATAAGTTTTGTACGTTTATGATCGTCTATGAAACACAACCTACACAAATGAATGGTGAAAATGAAAGTGTAAGACCTATGGCAAGATCACAAAAGTAACAGTGCTTTAAACCTTCTTATAATAAACAGGGTTTGTACAGCTTTACTGTAAAAGTCAAGCACTTTTCAAGCACTTTCAAGGTACCTAAACCAACAATGTCCAGAATCTCAAAGCCTTTATCATCTCATCTAAATTGTTACTATAAATTCCAGGAGACAAATACGACGACGAGATCGTTTCATTTCAAATATTACAGTGATTGTGTTGATAATGAAAAACCAGATTATGTTGAAAATCAAGCATTGATGAAAAGACTGTTAATTTTGGGAGAGTTCCTTTTTTGCAGTGTAGTTTTCCAGCCTACACTAGGTGTACATCCTTTTGGTTTTTTAAAATCCTATCTGCCGTCATCTTGTTTTTTTAGTTGTTTTAGAATCTTGACACCATCCAATTTTGTAAGCATCATGTGATATGATAAGGTGGCCTTTTGTACGCCTGACATTCCCCCGAAAAGCATGTAGAAACCCACAAAAGATTACATGTTGATAACAGCACCTCATATTTGATTAAACCACCAGGCAAAATTCACTTTCTTGAAGTAAGGCTCTTTTCTTACTGGCAAGATATGCCTTCTTGCACTGCTGCTGATTACATCACAGGAGCATCTTGCCACTGGCACATCTTTTTTTCCTGTGATTCAGTGTTGGTGTATATATTTGTGTGCGTGTATGTGTGGGAAAGCGAAAGCGAGATTTGCAAAGCTTTCATGATTTTCTATCATGCATCCCCATGAAATGTGAAATCTTGCCAACAAAGTTTGTAAACCTCATCTCTGATCGCCTTTCACACTGCGTTTCAGGGTTTGAAAAAAAAATAAAATAAATAAATTNATATATATATATATATATATATATATATATATATATATATATATATATATGGGCCCAGAAACACACTTGAGCTGAAATGTATGAAATCACTATTGGATGAACTTCAAACTTTTTTCCATTAGAATTTGTCTTGACATTTATACTGAAAGGTTAAGACACAAAGTTAAATGCCAATTGTTCCAAACTCAGCTCCTTTCCATTAATAATACATGGTTATTGGTCCGGATTGCAGTTTAGGGTAATGAATATCATTGCAATCAGTGCATTTTAATATTTAGAGCCTTGATTAGATTTGAATTGATCATACAGTCTTCTGGAAGTGCACCTCTTTATTTATTTTTCTTTTCTTAGCCAAAGCTGGCCGAGTTTTCCTCATCAAGGTCATCCTTTGTGTTACTGTATTCCCCTCGTCTTGTCATATTCAACCTGGCCTCCCCTCGGGTTCTGCCCACGGCCTCTCCGCACACTCACCATGCTATGAGCCTTTAGATATGTCAGCTGCGAGATGGCACATAATGTATATTTTATAAGGCCTTGATATAATGGGTGGCAGTGAAGGAAGGTCATGCCTTCAGGGGTCCTCGTCTTGTCCCCCAATGGTTTTCAAGACAAAATCCTCAAACAACAGCCCTCTAGTCAAGATGTGGATTGGACACGATGAGGCACTGAGTTCGGTGTGACTGTTTTAAGGGGAGTGGAGATGTAGAGTGTGCTGGAGTGCAGCAATTATTGAGCATGTATTTACTTTGAAAAACATGCGGGGGCTATAATTTATTCAGCACTGAGACACATTCTGGAGCGAATTCTTATGCATGACAACAGTCATTGCTCATATTTGGTGTATTTTGGAGTTTTTGGTAAATTAAGTTATTCAATGTGAAAAGTTTTCAGTCCCTTTTTAAAATAGTTAAAATGACTATTTAATACACAGAAGGATGCTTTTTGTAAGATTGTTAGGTTTTTTTTTAAGTTGTCTGGTGATATAATTGCCGAGCAGTAGATAGGTAACTTTTTGTTATTTATGTTTTAGATGCTGTATAGAGGGCATGCTCACTGCAACAGTTCAGTTCATTCACTTTTCTTTTAAAAACGGACTTAAGCCCCTGCTTTTGCATCTCTACCTCTCTTTGCTTGATTCTAAAGCAGCTCTAATGAGTTTTATTGACATGGATCTTAAGAAACAATAATACCAAAGCCGTAGGATATTATAAAATTGTATAATAACAGAAAGAAATTGATAATATTATTGTACTACTGGGGATTTATACTGAGTGACCTTTCTTTATTTCTAATTCTTATTCATTTATATTCAGCAATATTTAATCTGAAGCTCAAATGCTTACTATTACTATTAATTAATATATTAAACTGGAACAATGACATATTCTAATGTTTAATTAATAAAATGAAGTTTTAAAAAAGAAATAAATAGGATTAACACAGCCTGAACACACAGGCAGTTTCATTTCCATTCAACTTTATTATCCCAACTGGGCAACCATGGACGCAGCAAGTATAGAGCCGGCATCAAACCTGAAACACTTGCACCAGTACACTGTATAAATACTGTATGTCCAAAACTGCTTCTTTTAAGCAACATTTGCATGACTGACACAGTTTCATACTGATGACGTAATTATTGCAATTTTATGGAATAATACAATGAAATACAATTTTTGTTGTGGTTGCACGGATGCTACTTGACTACACTGAATTTCTACACAAAGACCTCTGAAAGAACCCGGCTTATGACAGGAATTACGCTAGAATTGAACACCAATGAGGCTGGAAGAACAGTGCCACATGACTGCTAACAGGTTCCCATAAAATACATTCAAAGTTTTTATTTATTTATTTTTTAATGAAAGCTTGAGTTAACATACGTAACCAGGAATAAATGTCATGCACCCAGTTTTCCTTAAGTTCCCAACTTCACGGCGAGTGACTCAGAATGTACTTGGATGCTAAGCTCACATTAGATTAGATCTAGGGAGGGGATCACGACAACAATATTGTTTTGGGTGGTGGGGTATCTGTGCTAGTTGGATGTAGGGAAATTTAGCCTTTGAAAGAGTTTTGTGACAGAAAAGTAGATTTTGCTATGATTGTTTTGATGACATTATCCCCTCTAGTGTCCTAAAAAAGCAATTGAGTCATCTTTAAACGTATGCACGTATCCCTGAACATACGCTCCAAAGCATAGTAATGAAATCCAGTTTTAATTAAAATTGTTGGCAATTTGCCCCTTAATGTATTTAGATGGAAATGTTGAGTGCAGTGAGAATATTGCAATGTAATTATAAGTAATTTAGATGTTTTTGTTTCTATCTTAAGTGGAAAGCACACAATGCCATTGTATGCACATTTGCAAACTGTTGATGAATTGTTGGATTATGGGCATTTCCTCAAGGCAATATTATGGTTTTCTAATAAGGGCTCACTGACACGCCACTCATACAAATGTAGTCAAAGTTTTACTTCCTGTCGCATATATAGCTGTCTCAGCAAATGGGTAAAATTTGTGTTCTTCCTGGCAGTTAATATGAGTGATCAGCACGCTTCTGTGTACAAGTCTTTTGAGAGACAGATTTTGAGTTAAGATTTAATTTCTACAAAAAAAAAAAGAGGAATGATCCTCACAGCAACCTGCAGTACTAATTCAAGGCAGATGGAGGATAAACGATGAAATACCTTTATGATCCTGTGCAGAACAAGTCTCTTTATCAACAGCTCCCGGTCTGAGTTGTTCATCTTCAGAGGTTGGGGAAGGGCATGTACAGCCCATCATTTCACCAGCTTTGTCATCACCTCCCTCCCCTCCCCTCCCACCCCCGTGGGGGAAAAAAAATCAACAGTTAATGCTGACATAGTAGCTTCTATCCCTGTGTATTTTTCTTCAGTGTGACCTGTCAGCCTCACATGTATACAGTATGGTCGGACATGAACACACAAACTCCATTTCACACACATCTCGCACACAAGCACACATTCAAAATCACTACAAACCACTGTGGCGATCACAACTTGACGCCGCTGTGCCTTGACCCGTTGATGTTGCTGCATTTTAGCCACACTTCCCCGCCAAGGGGGGCTTCAGCAGTGTAACACTTCTCGACACTTCACTCTTTGTGCTGGACTAGTTTTATGCTTTGTCAGTCTCCATGGGTCTCTTTTCCTAAGTGCTTTCTCTGTCTTCCACTCCTCCTCTCTTTCTATCAGTCTCTGTTAGTATTCCTCAGTGTGTTGTTTGTTTCAGCATTCAGCCAACATTGTCATGAACAGATATTCATGAATGCATATAATACATAAGTGAAACTTTCATGTAGTGTCTAACAAGAAAAAGAATATATAACAAGGAAATATTCAGTCGTACTTTTGATAATGTTGATACTATTTAACTTGGTAACAAAGTTGCATTGTATTATTCCATGATTTATTGAGTATTCTGTGTTGAGATGAGATGGGAAAACTCTTACATCATTTGTTATTTTTATTTCTTTTTTTTCAGGCTTTTGACGCAGTAGAAAGTACTACATATCTTGAGGCAGTATTTTCTTGCCTCATGTGTGGTCAATTCCTTATTCACATACTTGCTAGGGTAATATAAGCCTCTTTTCTGCTAAGTTGTTCCAGGAACTACTAAACTCAATAACTAGGGACTAAACAGCCCTGTCCCCTACAAATTATATTTATATAATACTAAATGTTTTTGCTAAATACGTTTAGGAAGAAACTTAATATAGCTGCCTGGATTATGTTACCTGCAAAACTGTTTTTGTTTGTTTGTTTCAGTCCAGAAAGTTTTAAACTAATAAGAAACGCTGTCATTGAGTGTTTTGGTGATACGCTCAGTATTAACATTTATTCATTAAAAATGTTTCCTCGTTATGTTGCCAAACAACATAATCCAGGAGACATTGTGTTTCTCTCAGCGTGTAATCACTGTTACAAACTAGTTGTGTATAGATGTAATTTCTAGGAGACAAGGTTCTTTACAAAAGTATACTAGTGTATTAGCCTGAGCTTTGTGTTTGACCAATGAGTCCTGCTCAGCACTGCAAACTCCACCATAATATCTGTTGGCCTGTGGAAAAACCAGGGACCTTTCCGAGGCCAGGTACCGTGGCTGAGGAACTATCTAGAACCTGGTCTCTAAAAAGGTTCCTGGGCCTCTGTAAAAGTTCCTGCTGTGTTTATGAGCTATTAAAGTCCTCTGACATTCAGATAAAGCAAACTCAATTAGTAAAGTATTTATTTAGTGCTTAAAAATATGATATTGTCTAACTTACTGTTCCATCAATGCTTCAACAGTTTCAAATTTTCAGTTTTTATTGTTTTGTAAATCAGAAGAGGTTCATTGCTTTCTCAATGAAAAGGGTCAATTTTGAGTCACCATATTTGCTACAGCTTCTTAATTCCAAAATGTCACTATTGTACAACATGTTCATTTTATGTGATGCCCTTTATGACTTAATTGCTTTTTCTATCACTTACTTCAACAGGTCCAAATTTTAGGCTCTTATCTGCTGCTGAATTCTATTAGAAATATCTTGCAGTGCTAATATACAAGCTGTTCCTGTACAGCCGTTTCCTTTTTCAACCGTAACTCAAATATAACATCTGAAGCACAATTAAAATTCAATTTTGAATGCAGACCCTCAATGGTAATCACCTTTAGGAAGGCTTTAATTTATTCCTCAACGCAGATTAATTGCGTGGAATTGCTCCAGCCATTTCCTGTGTTAAACGTCAGTTAATTAGCTGACAACATTGGATGGGATAATTAATACAGCTGGGGGTCACAGCATGTTACCAGAGGGAGGGAGCTCAAGCTGGGGGTCCCAGTGACACAGACCTGCCTGCCTTGTAGCCACCTGCAGTCAGCATGAGCAGGAGGCTTGTTTTAGATTTAATGAGACTCAAGATGCGAGTTGGAATTTTCCTTTTCAGACCTAATTTTTAGCCGTTGGAACAGAATTAGGCTGCAGTGGCCACTCAAGTGCTACAGCAGGACAATGCTGGGTGGATAAATAATGACCCCAGTGATCCACTGTGGAGCAAGCCTCTCCATCAGAGGCTACAAAGTATGACTTGTTTGTCTTTAGAGGTAGGTGAAGGGCATCTAGAGCCCATCACTTACACCAGTTTTGTCTTCATCCCCCCCCCTCACACCACTCACATGCAAAACACCTAAGCTTTGATTATCAGCCTGCAGCTGATTGAGAGGCCTAATTTCTCTCATACATATACGCTTTCTATGTTTTTTTTCTGTAGTTTTTTTTAAATCCCTTGGGGTTTCATCAGACCAGGTCTATTCTATTCTTCTGATTTTCAGAGCTTGTAGAACAGTGTGACAGTGGGATGTGTGCACATACTTATAATTATAGGTAATATAACAAATTTTGATCAGAGAGAAGACCATCTGACTCCTGTGAGACATGTATAAAACACATAACAACCTATATCATGTAACTTTTTTCCTAGCAGGAAAATAAAATCAGGATTACTGGAGAATTTTAACCTTAAGGCAATGCATGCTGGGAAGTATATGCATAATAAGCTAATGCCATTTCTAAATAACTAAATATATATATATTAGTTAGAGTTAAGTAAACAATCCTTTAGTCAACTGAACTCATGGTTTGAGTTAAGTTCTGAAAGTGATAATTAAACAATATCAACTTGAAACTGACAGCTGAGTTAATAATAAAAGAAACATTTATTTATTAACTTATGAGATTTTACAGTGCAAAGGAAATAGTTTTTTCTGCATTCCCCAACTAAAGAACACAAGTTAGCAGAACTACCCTGATTTGTTGGAACAATGACAGCTTTTACTTTAAATGCTGATAATGTAGCTTTATACAACTTGTAATTTGAATTATTAATTAGTTATGCCAAGGAATATAAATTAGCGTTTTAACAGTGAGGAGCCAGTCTGTAGCCTGGTTCCAGACCTACGAATCTGAGCTTTGTAGGGGGATTAAGAAATTGGGTGTCCTCTTTTCACTTGAAGATCTTAAAACACTATAATCAAGTATTTGCAATTCCACATGTAATTGCTTTTCTTGATGTGAAACTAACGTCTAACTTAAAGTGTATATATTTATTCTTATACACAGGTCTCTCTTGGAAAAACAAATCATGATCTCAATAAGACTACTCCCCAGTGAGTTTGGGCTCATGAAATGCTTCAGTGGTTCTGGCTCAGGTTGGGTTGGCTTGGTTCAGTACAGTTTTGTGTGCACCGTCAACATTCATTTCTTTTCATTTACTCATACCAGTAAAAGTTCTGTTTTCTGATTTTAATTAGGCACAGAAAAAGGTGTAAATGAAAGCAAACTGCGATGTCGGATGTCTATTTAACACAAGCATCGGGACTGGGTGTATTTGTAGAAGGGGGCAGACCTGTGTGGGCAGTGCGTAAATCCAGTGGAACGGGGCTTTTGAGGCAGGCAGAGTGGCAGTGATTCATAGTTCAACCCAGAGTCCCTCTCTCCCCAAGTCCCTCATAATTAAAGTCTAAGCATATGGCCTTGTGACCAAGCAAGCACAGAGGTATCTGCAGAACTTTTTTTGGCATCTTATTTTGAATCGCTGGCAGCAACGGCCTGTTCAGTCTTCCTTCAGCGCAGCGGAAATGAAAAGTGTGTCACCTTGAGTTGTCACAAGCCACATCTGCCAGCCTAATTACCACGTGTTTAGGCTTATTGATAATGTGTTTGGCAATTGGCTTTGTTAGATGTTAGCTATATTTGTCAGAACCACACCTGCCATACTCCACAGTTTACATGCTTACATTTCATATATCAATTGTAATGTAAAAATAAGAAATGATGCATTAGTGATGGGTCCACTCAAACAAAAAATTAAACTTAATATGGCCATGCTATGATTTTGATCTAAAATGATCAGATAAGTGTGTGTGTGTGTGTGTGTGTGTGTGTGTGTGTGTGTGTGTGTGTGTATATATGAATAAAGTAAGGTCAAAAGACACCAGACAATATAATTTAATGGTCAGTTAGCACAACAGTGCTGTGTGCAAAATGCCAGCATGGAAACATGCTCACAATGTTAATATGCTGATGTTCACCAAGTACAATGTTTAGCATGTTCACCATCTTAGTTTAGCATCTTTGAATGCAAACATTTGCCACTGGTAATTAGCACTAAACACAAAGTAGTGTTGAGACTGATGGGAATGTCATTAGCTTTGCCATTTTTTGGCCATAAAACCAAAGTACTTAGTACTAGCACTAGATGAAAAGTCATGAACCATATGTGTCAACCTGCTGGTGGCTAAACATAAAAAGGATTATCTCCATGAATGCCTGCACCACAATCTGTGCCAATCCATCAAGTAGATGTTGAGATATGCTATTGGATGAGTTAAATATTTTACCTGCTGGTGGCACTAGAGGAAGCATCAAGGGGATCACCAATATCAATAAGTCTCATCCTCTGGGGATCATGGATGTCTATACAAAATTCAATGGCAATCCATCCAATATCTGTCGCGATATTTCAGTTTTGACCAAAGTAGTGGACCGACCTACAACATTGCCATCCCCAAAGCCACGTTGCTAGCATGGTTAAAAATCCTCAGGCAGTATCACAGGTACTACTTAGCAGTGAGTTCCACCATCATATAAATGCCATTTGAGAGGACAAGGAATGACAAAATGGCCAGAGAAAAGAAGCCAGGAAGAGGTATGGGGACCACACTGCCTAGAGGAATAAGAGGATTCACAGGACATAGCTTAAACCCCTTCTTTTTTGCACAGTAGTTCACAGCAACACTAATGTTAGCTTTGGACATGGTCTAAATGTTACTTCAGAGGCCACCAAGAACATTTTCTGGTTGAGCATGGTCCATAGGAAAGGTAATGTTGGGATTAGTGTAAGCATTTTGTGCACCTGCCTGAAAGGAGATGAGCAAGTGGTGAAGACCTGTATTATGATAATTCTTCACAGTAATCTTTCTTTGCCTTGAATTATGGAAAGCATCTGGCCTAGGCTCTAACCTAACCATCCCCTTGGTTTCCGCTCATCGTTTCTGAGGGCAAACATTTTGTTCCAGCATTTTTTTTTTCTTATCAGAATCGTCTGGGGAAGAAATCAGGGCTGTGCTGTATTACATTTAGTTTCCCATTAGATTAGAGAATGGGCCTGCTGGATAACTCGCACTGTTCCCCCCTCACTTTCTTTACTTCTTCCTCACTCGCTCACTCTTCCCCCTCTCTTTCCCACTAAATCATTCATTCCCAGACTTATCCGAGAGTGAAATGGAGCACAGGCCAGGCTAGTTAATGGGGTTCTATGAGCCATAAGATTACTTTCCTACCTGAGCTCATTCCTATGAATCTTCCTTAGAGAAGCGACTAAAATAACAAACCACTTCCAGCCGTCAGGCAAAGTTACAGGAGGACTGTTGGGTGTTTAGACAGGCTGCGGTTTCCATCAGCGCTGTGCTCTGTGTCGAGCATCAGCAGGCCCTGCACTTGTCTGATATTTTCTGCCCTGCTTCCCGATGGGACAGTCACAAATGTTAACAAGAGAACTCAATTTACATTCCCCAAACAGCCTAATTGGAGCTGGAACAAAGACGGCGAGAGTTTTTTGTCTTCTTTTTCTCAATGGAAAAGTGATATTGAGTTTTTTGGCTGACATATTTTTTTCTCTGTTGGTTCACATCCAGCAACTCTGCTTCAAACTGTGCTGTGTATTTTGGGATTCTAAGTCTCATCACCTGTCCCACTCATTATCTGACCTAGTTAGCAGCTCCATAAAATGGAGATTTTGATTTGTCAGAAATTAATTAGCCCTCTGGCTGTTTCTCTATCAGACTGACCTGGACTGACACCTGAACTCATCACTGTTATCACACTCATCGCCATATTTTGATAGTGTAGTGGCAACAACTAAGGTCATGGGTTAATGAAGTGAAAAAAATTTGATTATTCAGTACCTTCCTTAAACTTCCTTTTTCTTAATTATTTTTTTTGGGAGGGGTCCAAATTTTCTCAGCCATTCATACACAGTGCCCAGTGGTGGAACGTAACCAAGTGCATTTACTCAAGTTAACAGCTACAACATTAAAATGCTGCTTACTTGAATGCACCAGTAGTAACAAATCAATAAAGTATAAAATATGACACTGACACGGTGCACTCTGTATAATGAGTACCTTTATTTTTGATACTTTAAAGACATTTCCCTGTACTTTTACTTAAGTAATAGTTTGAATGCAGGACATTTGCTTGCAACACAGAATTTTTACACTTTAGTATTGCTACTTTTACTTCTTTTGGGTCAATTTGACCCCATTCAATGTTAAAACAACAATAAATTATTGGAATTTTTTTAATTTTTTTGTTCAGATTTAATGACTTTTCCTAATTTAATGGGGACAAGTAGGTAAACATAGAATTAACATGATGAAATGGTTTCAATGTCCTATACACATTTTGTACACATCTTTGGGGTCAATTTGAGCCCAGGCTGTTTTAGTCTCCCTATGCTTTAAGGCCCCATGCTTTAGGGCCCTAACCTAGAATGACCATACCTTTAGTGCAAGATAGTTCACGTGACATGGGTGAGGGACAAACACGTAAAAGCTTGCACAGCAGCCTTCTAAACCATTTCTCTTGCTGTGTGTGCTCTCTCTTTATGCTCCCTCTCAATTGAAAATGACATCTAAGCAAAGGTTTTCTGCCAATGAGGTTTTATCACAGCTCTTTGAAAGTGAAAGTGACATAGACGAGAATGTGTCTGAGAGTAATGTTGAGGAGGGCCCTGATTATGAGGCATCCTCCTCTGATGAGAATGAGACCCTGGAGGTTGACCCTCCTGTTGTCTCTCAGCCCCCAAAGTGGACAAGGTAGAGTGCTGCTAATGGGATCAATATGGTTCTGGGCTCCACCAGATACGCTTGTACAAGACATACAATCACCATTTGAGCTCTTCATAATACCATCAATCAAAAAGGATATACTTAAGATGACAAACAAGGACGAGAGGCACGTGTAGGGGGGCAGTTGGAAAGACTTGGCTGTGACCCGCTTGCAAGCCTACATTGGGTTGATTATTTTGGCAGGAGTGTACAAGTCAAAAGATGGCAAGCCTGTGGAATGCTGGAATGAAGGGCAACATTTCCCGCCACCATGTCTCTGAAGACATTCTATGTTTTCTCTCGTGTCATAAGCTTTTATGACAGAAAACAAGGCAGGGCAGCCGAGAGTGTGACAAACTCAATACGCAATACGGTATGTATGGGACAAGTGGGTTCAGCGATGACCCTTTCTTTACAATCCAGGCCCCCACGTAACTGTGGATGAATGTCTGGTTGCATTTCGTGAGCGCTTTCCCTTCAGACAATACATATGGTATCAAAATATGGGCAGCATGTGATGCACAGTCCCGCTATACCTGGAATATGCAGGTGTACAAATCCCAAATTTAAATACCAACACGACCCAAAAGTTGTTATACATACAAACAGTGCTATGGCTGATCTTTCAGTTGTAGCAACCCATAATTATGAAGATAATACAAACCAGGAAACGTTTTCCTAAATAATCATAGTAATAAGACATATACTGCATAATGCTGCTGTCACTTACTGCACATTGAGCCTTAAGGTCTATCACTGACTGTGATGCTTAAACCTGAGAAGGTGTGTTGGCCATCAAATAATTTGCACACATTCTCCTTCAGTTTCAAAAAAAAAAAAAAAATTGTCAAACTACAGCCTGTGCTGTCAGGACTCCCTGTGTTCGTTTGTATCAAGGGTACATACGTGGCTTGATAAAGGACCTTTCATGTGGACAATTCCATCTTCTTTGACTGAACTACAAAAGCTGGTTTTTTGCCCCATTGTTCAGCATTATTCTGTAATTCTTTCAGAGTGAAGTGTTAAAAAAAACAAAACATGCTGGATCATTTGAATGCACCTCTCATTTATATGTTCTTCTGATGCAAGAGGTCCAAAAATACCAAATGTACAGGCAACACTCCTTCATGCTCAAGAAAATACCAGCATGTACAGTAATAGTTCAGCTTGTGCTATAGTCTTTGCACCATCATACAAAATGGCCCTTCGAAGGGAACATGTTGGAATGAGCTCATGTCAGGATCGACTGTACATTTATTTTGAATAACCTATTAAGTTAAACATCTTAGAGTTTTTATGAGATTTTGTGGAGAAGACTTGCGCCTTGGGACCTCGCATGAAATTGCACAACAAAGTCATTCAGTGTGACAAGGTGCTGGAAAATTATTAAATTCAGCTGCATGAAAAGAATGTCGGGGGGGGGACCTTGCCTTACCTTACCTTACCTTCATGCAGCTTAACTTGGGTGTTTTATCTATTTTATTTGGACAATGAAAAAGCAGACAGGCTAACAAAGATGTATCACAGAGCAAAAAACTCCAATAGTTGAGAATTGAACTATGGTCCTCATTGGGAGATTCATAGAAGGGCTGGAGAGTTTACATCCCAATGGACTACTTCACACAG
Source organism: Maccullochella peelii (assembly GCA_002120245.1). Lineage (NCBI taxonomy): Eukaryota > Metazoa > Chordata > Actinopteri > Centrarchiformes > Percichthyidae > Maccullochella > Maccullochella peelii. Next base: position 654 of record LKNJ01001243.1, on the reverse strand, counting down.
TCTCTCACAGAGCTGGAATATTGATTCAATTTTACTTTGATTTATGTAACTGCTATGCACCCTAGGCCCAAGATTGTCCCACCTATATGAGTTTAAAATATAAAGCTTGTAGACAGCTCTGGCTTTATTCTGTGACAGTACGCTCATCAAAGGAAATAAAACTGCTTTTACAATCTATTTTCAGCCCTTATGTATAACATAGACAATGTCCTTCATAAGTTTTATGCTTAATATCACCATTAGTCACACAGTTAGCCTTATTAGATCCCCCCCACCATGCATTTAATCTGCATTAGTATGGCTGTGGCCAGTGTAGCCCATTTTTTATGGAATTCTACAGCTGAAGAAAAGTTTTGCAACCTACCTTTTTTTTCTTTTCACACACATGGTAAAGCCAACATCTGTCATTTCAAAGAGGGTACCATTCATGTCATTCTCATTGTAGATAGAGAGCTGTACATTTCTAGCCATTAATAGTTGGAAAACACTGTATAAAGTAAATCAGACAACAAAGCAATAAACCTAGCCTGACATGAGGTTTACCAAATCACATAACCAATTTTGAGTTAAAGATGAAGGAATTACAGAACAAAAAGCAATTACACCTGAATTAAGAACCCCAAAAATACGGCCATACAGTGGGGCAAAAAAGTA
>LKNJ01001242.1:0-100043 GCA_002120245.1 Maccullochella peelii | reverse complement strand
CCCCCCCACTGGGCTAAAGGATGCCACACATTATGAAGTTGTACGCAGTATATCATATCTGACAGGTCATCCCTACAGTTCCCTGTATTCAGTTATTTCTAGCACCCACTACTGTCTCATAATAAGACTTAAAAACTTCAAGGAATGCAAGTCAGCATTGTTTCCTTCAGTTAGGACAGTTTTGGTGCATGATCTGATAAGGATGAGACCTACTATCTTGAGCACTTGACTATAATTAGATTTTTTTTACTTTCACTAAGGCAAAAAAACCCCAAAACTGTAAATTAAGTAAAAATAACGCACAGTTAGCAAAACCTCAGCCCAGATCTGCACAACTATAAGCACATTCTCAGCCTCACACTTCTTGCAAAACACTACACACAGCGTTTTGCAAAAACACTAAACACACTTCTCTACATTAGACACAGAAATCTGATATGATGTCACTTGTTTGCCATTTCAAGGCACTGCCTTTGAAAATACCACACCTATAACCAATTAATTAAACACGGCTGTAAACTCTCCAATCAGGAATAAGCACTATAAAAACCTGCGGAAGGCAACGTTGCAGTAAGAGGAAGAGGGATACATTGTCATCTGGGACAATGTATCTTTCCACCGATCTGCTCCCGTCCAAAACTGGTTTCATCAGCATCCACAATTTTGAAAAAAATCCTGAACCCCATTCAGCATGGTGGTGGAAGGTTTAGGATACCCCTCACTCAAGCCATGGAGGAGGCCTGCGACCAAATTGATGCAGGGTCTGTGCAAGGATGGGTTTGCCATTCAGGAAGGTTCTTCCCTCGCTGTCTTGCAAGAGAGGACATAGCCTGTGATGTGGACAAAGTGCTATGACCAGACCCAGCTAGGCGAAGAGATGATGCTTATGCTTTTTTTTTTAACATAAATTATGCTTTCTTTTTTGTCTGAAAAATTCTAACCCAAACTACATCATTAGAAAAGCAGAAATGTTAAAAGTGATCATGGTAATTGTATTTGTATTGTATGATTGTATAGTTTTGAATGAAATGTTTCATTTTGCAAACGATCTGAGGTGTTCTGCTACTTGTGTGCGTGCTTGTGTGAATTGTGTGTAGTGTGACAAAATGCGCTCTGTTTTCAAAATCGTGCTTAAGCAATCATAAAAAAATGTAATAAGAAGAGAGCTGATACATCCTCAGAGACAGACACCCACACGTTTTGTTATAGTATACCTGCGATACATGTGGTACAGGACTTAAAGTATGTTATTCAATGCATTGGAAATGAAAAGAGTACACACCATTGAGGTATGCTGCGGCAGAGGTCAACATCTTGAAGAAATGTTTTCTGTGTAATTCCATACAAATTAAATGGCTGGTATTCCAGTCGTAGATGTTAAGGATTTAAATTAAATAGAGATACTGTAGATGAATGCATGATTCAACTGTGGTTTGAATGGATTTTTAAATTTTGTTGATATCCCCTACCTATTTATTTAATTGGGAATTGTGCGGGTGATATGGAGATTTAGACCTCACTCTAGCTATTATTATTTTATTATTATTCAAATGCAGCTGAAAATACTGTAACTTCAGAATGCAGGTCGGCAAGCTCGCCTGAGAGACCGAAATAAAGATCTCTTTAATTCATGAGGTTAGCAACTCAAGCAGACACATCTGGAGTCAACATCTGAGGAATGGAGATGGTTGGAGTTTTGAGGATGAGAAATACTAACTTGTATATAAATATCTAGGAATAATGGAATGATTAGTGCTACTTAAAAATCGTACAAAATAAGTAACCTGTGGTACACAGAAATAATGGTTCTGGTTAATGTGGACCTAAAATAACGTTTTTTGAACAGGCTGGTATGGGGCTTCTGATGCAACCACTGATGCAGGTTTGTGGAGCTAACACGGAAGCCACTGAAAACAACATGGCCAAAGGCTCTGTGCTGGAATAAATGCAACAGCTGAGCTCTCCCCCATTTTTTCAGGGTCATATGACGTGAACCCACTTTCATTATTGATCTGTGGAGTCGAAGAGTCTGAGACGGCCACATGGCCCTGTAGACATTAAGCCTGTCAAATCAATGCACGGTGATGACAGAAAGAAAGAGACAGAGAGAAGAATCTGATTAAGAGAGCAAGAAGAAGAGAGAAACACAAAGAAGGAATGAGTGGAGATAGAATAATTCAATAAGTGCATTAAACATAACAAAGATAATGTGCAATAGCTGCACTATGAACTTGGGTATTAGCGGCCATTGCCTAATAACCATTTCTGAATAATTATTGCACTGAACCCTTACTCATCCAAACACATCATCATCATCATCATGTTTGAGTATTGATATATTTTCATTTGGTTCCACTATTTCTTCTATTCCCAGAGACTCTGCAAGAAAATAACTCTCCTAAAATAATACATGGGTGCTTGATTGCTAAACGGTCATCAAATGGTCCGAAATAGCCCAAGAAATATCCTCTCAAAGTGAAGTCCTCTATCATGTAATGAGTTACAGTTGACAAGAACAAACACATTAAAGCATGATACATATCATATTATGACAAGTGACGTTCCTTGTCACCCTCGCTCCTATTATAGCAATAGTTAATTTCAACGTTCCCTCTAAATGCACAATTATTTCCACCCATCTGTTTTTCTCCTCTGTGGCTATCATGATCAATTCAATGCACAGACACATAACTGGAATGTATGCCTACAAATGAACCACGCATGATAAGCGACTGCATTTTAATGGGTTTAGTGACACAAAAAAAAACTGTTACTATAATTACCAAGAGCACAGCTGTGCTACAGTATTAGAGTTAAGGCCTTGATGATTCTGATTGGGTTAAGAAACTCACTTAATGCTTTTTCAAAAAATCTATACGAAAATGACCATCCTCCTTTTCTGGCACAGCACAATGTCTCTGGCAACACAAGACTATACATGCCCTAGCCTTCTCACCAGTTGATCCACAAGTGGGGTGGAAATTGTGTAAAACATGACTCTGACTATTGGGGTGAAAGGGCACAAAAAGTGTCAGCTCCAGTGTGGAGGGCGATAGCAGGAGTGTAATTATTTGGCTATAGCTGGCATGCTGTTACTGCAGGTGCAGACAGTCAAAGTGGGGGCATGAAAATGAGAGTACAGTGGAAGAAATAACACAGGGGCTGGTGAACTGTGCTTGCTGCAGACCAAGAACTCATTTTCAGTCTCTGTGGAAGCTTTCTAGAAGTACTCAGATCAGTAGCAATACTCACTCATTGTCCAATTTCATAATAATGTTTGTTATTGGATTATAAATATTGATTGATTAATGTCATTAATCATTAATCACTTTAATGTTGCATCTGGTAGCGGTGGGGATAATTTAATTACTTTATATACTACTGTGTAGCTTGATCTATAATAATACATCATACTTTATTTGTTGTTAATGTTTTGTATTAATAATCTCAATCTGTAAAGTAACTAGTGTCTAAATTTATCAAATACATGTAGTGGAGTAGAAGTATAAAGTAACATAAAATGCAAAGTAAAGTACCTCAGAATTGTACTTAATAGTCCTGAGTTACTTTCCATTACTGGTCATAGGGTAGAAAACAGTGGCTCAGTTGGCCACATGACACGAGTTTTACTATTGATAACAGACAGAAAACATCTGCTCTAAAATCACTGGTTGGGATCTGGCTGGTTGTTGAACCAGTTGAACATTACAACCAAATTATGTTTAGTGATTAATTACTACAAAAAAGACACGAGGAAGGAAAGCTGAGAGTAAAATGCTGCATAGTGAAGAAGGCGGGCTGGATTTCACTCAGCAACACTGACATTGTACATGGTAATGACCAACTGATTCAGCAGCACATCACAGGCTCAGAGATAATGTTAAGTTCGGATGCAGATTAATATATACTGTAGGTAACAGTCAATAGGAACAAAACTAGGAAATAACAGACACTTATATATATATAGAAATCTAAGAAAATGTGTTTTTTCTCTACCTTTTTACTTATTGAGTTGTCTACTAATTATCTAATTATCTTTACTATCACAAACTTACTTTATTGGTCCAGTCTACACTGCTCCGGTTGATGTTTGTCATAGTTTCATAATACACGTTTCCAAGCTTTTTCAGACACAGAGTAGCTTAGAGGACCACAGTAAATCGCTCAGAGACTCATCAGACACACAGACACTCAATGCTCAAACAAACAACACAGACAGAAAAAACAGAAAAGTTTAACTTTTTCTCTCCGAGCAGAGGATCAGCTAACATTTGTCTTTCAGTGTCTGTGAGTGTCTGAGTGTGTCATTGTGCACATATTGTGTGAAAAAAATCAGCAAGTAAACCCAGTGCTCCGACTGGCTGCACTGACTAGACATGCACAGCATACAAATCTTTAAATCAGTGGTATTGGCTCACGTTATCTACCCTGAGGTGAAGATGTCGCCTGAATTATTCAGCTGCACCACAGGAGGCTGTAACACCTCCTCCTGCCATTATCCCCCTCCTCCTAACCCTGCAGGGATGCAGGTATCACAAAACTCATAAATTGTGTGCGTGTGTGTGTGTGTGTGTGTGTGTGTGTGTGTGTGTGTGGGTGTGAATGTCACATCAATGTGCCTGTCAAAACTGTCACAAGTCAAATTGTGGCCTCTCCTTTCACATCTTCTACATGATAAGAAATCTTGATGAGCACATTTGATGAACATCTTAAAAATCTAGTTAGTTAGAACTAGATTTTAGTTAGTTAGTTGTGTGGTTTTCCTACACTTTATACATCAGTTATAAGCAATTAATAAAAGCAACTCTTGGGTTGCCAGGTTTAGAAAAATTGCTTTGGCTGTTGTTTATCCAGTGATGCTACTGGTGACTTTTTTTGTTAGTTTTACAGAATTGATCAATGAGAACGTTGGACCCAAAGTTGTACTTAGTAACATTTATAACTGCAGATATAAATGTTGGTAAGTAATTTTAACACAATACTAATTAACGTATTAGCCTACTGAGTAACGCATTACTTTTCTCAGTAAAAAGGAGTGTAAGGCATTACAATGTGAAAGTCAGTAATTACATTAGTTACTGACCCCAGAAAACTCTCTGTTACTTCACTGTTTAAGGATTCACTTGTTTGCTGTCTTTGTGGGTTTAGCGGACAAACGTGTTAGCATGGCGCAGGGGCAGCAGGTGGGGGCAGTTGGCTAGACTCAGCTTTTAAATAATCCATCGACTCTGCAGTTGTAAATATTAATATGTTGTTGATTAATGGATTTTCATCCAGATGCACTGCAGCCCTTTTTCCAGAAGGTAACTGGTGAAACGCCATTGGATGAGTCTTCCTGGTTAATTAAAGAGCTAGCTAAAAAGACAAAGCAAGTGTCATGCTGGAAGAGGATAAACACTAGCCAAAGATTTTTTTCGCAACTTGGCGACCCAAAGGTTGTTCTTATTAATGGCGTATTATTGGTACATAAAGCATACATAAATGACTTACCAACCATTAATAGTTACAACTGAGAAATGCTTTATAAAGAGTGCCTTATTGGGAAGTGGTACAAGAATGTGGATAAACACTGGATAAACTATAACAGATGATGTCTGATGACTGGTGATTAACAACAGAAATATCTTGCTGTACTAGACAGAAATACATGAGACATTCATTTTCTGGTTTTCCAATTCTCCCCAGTTTTCCTGCAGTGTTTAACAAAGGAGTGTTAGAGATGGAAATGTGTGTTTGTGTCTGTGTGTAGCGGTGGAGGAACCAGTGTCTCTGGTTTGTTTGTGTGGTTTTATTACATTACTGTGACAAATGGTTACCTACAGGGCAGGCTGTGCTCTCATGTAGACACACATGCACGTTTAGAAGTTTTTGTGTGTGTGTGTGTCTGTGTGTGTGTGTGTGTGTGGGTGCGGGTTTGTGGGTGTTTGTGTTAGAGCACCCAGTGACAGCACATCTGCTTAACTGAAAAAGGCTCGTCTAGGGGACAACAGCAGAGTTGATTGTTTTCTTGAGGTTTGAATCCAGCCTGCAGATACTGAGTGTGTGTGTGTGAGTGTGATTGTTCTTCTTGTCCTTGGAAAGCAGGCAGGAGTGACAATAATCTTTTTTATCTTGTCCCTGTAATTTGACAGCTTTGGTTTTACTTCATGCTGCAGCTTTCTTTGCCTTTCTCTTGTAGCTTCTCTTGTTTCTTGATCCTTGCCCACCCTCCCCACAGTTTCTCCATCAGGATCTCCTGTAGTTTTTCTAATGTTTTACTAGTTGAAGTTCATCTGCAGGCAAAATGTGTAAACTCTTATGTTGAAATGTTGTTTGATCTCATTGATGTTTTTTGGTTCCTTCGCTTAAGGCAAGGCAAGGCAAGGCAAGGCAGCTTTATTTATTTATTTATTTGCTTAGTACTTTACCTTATTTCCATTTTTTTGCTACTTTATACTTCCACTCAACTACATTTCAGAGGGAAATATTGTACTTTTTACTTCACTAAATTTATTTTACAGCTGGATTTTCTATTTTGTTTTGAGAGGCTGTACATACTAAACATATCAGTTTATAAAATATGATGCATTGTTATAGGTTGAACTACCCACCAGTATATGAAGTTGTTAAAATTAGTTCCACCATATCAACATTAAAATGCGTTATTAGCATAATGACTACTTTTATTTTTGATACAATTGGTACATTTTGCTTCAAACACTTGCGTACTTTTACTTAAGTACAATTTTGAATGCAGGACTGTATGCAAGACAAGGAGTAATTCTATACTGTGGTATTGCTATACTCAATACCACTACCTTTACAACAAGGCATGAGTCATTTTCTAGTTTTTAGTTTTCACAGTCAACTTTTGAATGACAGCTGACAGCAGCAGCAAGTCACCAGAAATTATTCTGTCCATGGTTTTCAAACTGGCAAAACATGACAGCTCAGGCAGAAACAATCTCTAATTTCAAGCCAACAAAAGACTGGTTCTGAAAACATTTCAGGCATAAAAAAAGCTGTGCATTTGCTGAATTTGTGATTGATTTGTAATTATAATGGCTAGATTAAAAGTTTGTTCATAACATAAGGGAGGGAAGCTGGGGAGGGATTGTGAAATTGATCAGCAGTGTCAGCCCATTATGGCTTTCAGTCATTAATATTAATATCAATATGTAAATGAACATCAGAATACAGAAACTGACAAACTGAGCACTCCCCTGAGAGCAGGAATGGTAATTAGGAGATATTTATTAATGCTTGTATAAGAAGAAATCTAAGTAACAATAAACTTATTGGACTCCAAAGATGTTTTGGAAATGGATTTAAAATGATGCACTGGAACTAAAAAGTCTATTAAAGTGACAGCATTATAAACCTGTCAGACTATGCAACTATTTTGTATGCACTTGTTATCTGCTTTGGTGCCACAGTATCAACATTCTGCCATCTCCACTGCTGTCAAAGCGTGACCTGCACGGGCAATTAGCCAGTGGTGTTTTCATTCCGACTGAATGCAATGGTACTTGGTTTTTAGTTCACTAATTAGCGGGAGTGACAAAGCCAAACAATTCCTGGCAAATATGAGCCATGATTGCTCATTTCAAAATGAGGTTCTCCAGGCAGAAGAAACCAACCTCCTCATTACTGCAAATTGTTGGCTGTGTCAGAAAACCCTCTATGACTGTGGCAAAACAGTCTGATTAGGCCTGTTGTATCTCTGTCCTCTAATGGAAACCTTCACAGAAAAAGAAAAATATAATGTATGTCTTCATCTCTAATTAAGTCAGCAATACTGGCTATTGAATTTCTAATGGATTTTTAGTAAAGCACACACAGCAGATTAGGGCTACAACTAACAATTATTTTCATTATCGATTAATCTACTGATTTTATCCCTGATTAACTGCTTAATCTTTGTGTCTATATAATGTCAGAAAATATTGAAAAATGTTCATTGTAATTTCCAAGAGCCCAAGGTAGCATTTTCAAATTCTTTGTTTTATCTGACCAACAGTCCAAAACCTCAAGATAGTCAAACTTCCACCACATATGAGAGGCAAAAACTCTGTGAGGCTGTTTAGACACAGTGGTGCTTTGAGCTAAATCAGTATGCTAACATGCTTACAATGACAATGCTAACATGTTGAGGTTTAGCTGGTGTAATATTTACCATGTCACCATTTTAGTTTAGCGTGTTGGCATGCTAACATTTGCTAATTAGCACTAAACACAAAGTACAGCTGAGGCTGATGGGAATGTCATTAATAAAATTTCATGGCAATCCATCCAATAGTTGTCGAGACATTTCACTCAAAACCACAAATGTTAACCTCATGGTGGGAAAGTCAGGGGATCATCAAAGTCATTGGGATTCATCCTCTGGGAACCATCAATGTGTACACATTTTCATGGCAATCCATCCAATAATTGTTGAGATATTTCAGTTGTTTGATCAATTATCAAAATAGTTGGAGGATGTATTTTCTGTTGATCGACTGATGGATTAATTGACTAATTGTTTCCGCTCTACAGCAGACACATTTTTAGTTAAGCACACACCCAACAGATGAAACACAGGTGCAACACTGTCTCATTACCTTTGAGGGGCGTTGAGATGGTTTTATATCAATGATTCAACAATTACTTCAGCAAGCGTTTCCTTCTGTCTGACATTCTTACAATAGGTTGCATCAGATATATTCTTTCTTTGTTTGACATTTCTATTAAAATTTCTGCTCTAATTAGCTATTTCACTTTGTGTCAATCCAAGGTTACTATAAGTTGAACCACCAGATTCTGCTGATGTGAACTGTGTTTGATTTTAACATCAAAGAAACAATAAGACAAAGATTTGACAGAAGTGTCCGTGTACAGCAGGATATGCTCAAGAGAAAGCTTGACTACAACTGGTTAAAAGTTCACAGGCTAAACTTACATTCAACTCAAAGTCTGCCTTTCATTTGTTTCTTTACAAAAGTGAGATATATGCCCTGCTAGGATACATGCCCTCCAGTCACTGGGGATTTTTAAAGTCAAGAGTTGTGTTCTCGGTTTTAAAGATTGGACTTTCTACTCCCACTGAATGTTTTATTTATTGACTGAAAGGCTGAGATGGATACAGAGCTAAGGAGACTTTAGCATTCTCCATAACTCATTGTTTTGGAAAATCAGTGTGTCGATCTAATCAGGTCCTCGTTTCAAAAAAGTCTCTTGCACACACCAGACACCATTATATTCCTCAACAATTGCACTGGGTGGACAATTTGATCCCACTGTAGCAGGGAAATGTATAAGTTATAAGGAACCCGAGCACACAATCTCCAAGCACAAAATTCTTGCCTCTGATCTTTGCAATAAGATGACCAGTCTTGAAATGACAGCCGCACACAAATTCATCTGGCAGCGAGGTGAAACTAAGGTGAGTGCTCCTCCTGGTTTAATGGTGGACTGAGACTGAGTGTTTGTCTGCAGCAAGATGGAGAGCAGATAAATCAATGCAGACAACCCTGCCATGTCTTGGCACAAATGAGCCTTTATGTGCACTTTGTCCAGATGTCCATCTAGCTACTGTCTTTTTTTGTCCTGCTGTCTATCTGGACACACCAGCGAACACAGGCTATTATTATTATTATTATTATTATTATTACAGACACTTGCACATGCACACAAAAACACAATCTAGTCATAGAAATAGAGAACTATTTCAAGGTTGTGTGAGGTTTTGAAGAAATCAGCCAAAATGGTGTCAGTGAAGTAGCACTTGAGGTTGTCACTCTGCAACAGGTTCATATACGCAGCCAGTCATAGTCGTGGAGCATTTCTTTGTCACTTGAACGCTGTACAGGTTTCACATTTAATGTAACTTCTCAATTTGATGGTACATTTAACCAGGCCCTCTCGGAGCACACTCAGGAGCAATGGGACATGTCTTTCTGCACAGAGAGACAGACAGTTGAAGGACACACTTCAGGAAAAAAAAAATAGTTCTCAAAGAAAACAGTTGTCAATGCGGTGTCTGGATTGTCTGGAAATAAATGTTGCTGTTGAATTTTTTTTACATTTTTGTATGCTTTTAGTATCACAAACTGGATGCCATTCAGTTTCATTTATGGGAGAGGTTGCTTGTGTTTTAGTGGCAAAGATCTCAAAATCTTGCGAAATTATGTTGCTTAATAAGCGCAAGTGAGAAAGTTGGATTAATTTACCCTTTAAAGATTTTTATTAAATGAAACCCCATTTTTGATACAGTTTATGGTCTGCATTTAGCCGTTCAATGTAGTTTTCATTACTGGTGGGGTAGTCCGCCATTCCTATGTGAATTGCCTCCCTACGCATGAGGGATTCACTTGGAAAAATGTAATTTCTCCATGTTCTGAACCGCATCTAATTTCAGCATCATGAAGACTGCCTTGTGAGGTGAAACGTTCTCCCCTTTCTTTCTCTCATATACATATTAACACATACAAATTAATACAGTATACACCTACTAACAACTCCCCACACACTCATCAGTATTTAATTGACACAATGTAACTGTTTGCAAAGTCATCATCGCTTCACTTATTGTTCTGCTTTGTTTAGAACGCGTGCGATGGACTGCGCGTGTTCGTCCACCGCCCCCCACACCGCCCACACCGCCTATTTGTCGTGACAATGCTTGGAGCACAGTGTTTAATTATAGAGGGAGATGGAGACCGATAGAGACAGAGAGAGGACACAGAAACTGCCGATCCACCTATTGGCACTTGTCTAATAGGAAGAGTCACAAACAAAAATGTTCCAGGTTACCACGGCCAGCAGGATGACAAGGCAGCACACGGCAGTAAATGACGCATTTACAGAGATAGCCATCACTCCACTTACAGCATTACAGCAAGTGCTTTTTGCAGTGATTTGGCAAATATACATCAGATACTGAGAGGCACATGAAATAGCAACTGTGTGTGTCAGAGATAATATTGCTGTGTGACTTTACAGTAGTATTAATACACTTAACGACTTTCTGTTTAGTTTGACATTCAAGTCACTATATTTAAAGCTGCATTGTTCATATATTCATACGAACAAATGACTATGTGTAATGTGAAAAGGGTCACTTACAGTCACTAACCAACAGGTAATGATCACCCGAGTCTGCAGTTCCCCTCAGCTCTACGGAGAGTTTTAGCATCTTTCAGCTCATTCTTTCGGTTTAACTGCCTGCAATTACGGTTTTCTCTCAACAACTTTGTCTCCAGCTGTAACAAGCAGATGTTTTCAGTGAAAAAGCTTGGATAAAGCCACTGTTTGCTACCTGCCCAACAACACATTGTAGACAGAATAAGTTAGCGACTAACTGATGAACATAGTGGAGAGCTTAAGAGACAGATATCACCCTCAGGAGTCGGTGGAGACCAAAAACAGAGCTAAAAGAGCAGTGAATTTTGGATACACATTCAGCAGATCACCTGAAAACACAACGCCAAATGAATAACAATGTTGCGGTGTATCTGTTGGATGTGTAAATAGTCAACCGCTTGCTAATACATTACCAATATGCCGCCTAGTGGCCAAAAAAACAAAAAACAAACAAACGATTAATGCAGCTTTAACCTTCATGGATGAGAGTGACTTGTGGCTCAGCAGAATAAGGAAAACAGTGAGCTCTACTTTGGTGAAAATGGGCAACAAAAAGCATTTGTGCATACATGTGGCATGAGTGTTCTTCTACCAAATTATTTCTTCAATTTTGCTGATCATGGCCACAAGAGCATTCTTGGCACTGTATAATGCAATCTGAAGAAGTGGCTGGAACAAGATGAATACTTAACATTGTTAGTAGAAGGGAAAATATTATCAGCCGGTGGCTGGGACACGCATCAACAATGCCTGATGACATCAGCTCCATCTTTAGAAGCAGCAGACATTTTCCTAATGGGCCTTGTGGGGAGTCCAGTTGGCTTTGCGTCAGAGAAAACTGGTTTTGTCAAGAAGGTGCACAGCAATCCCAGAGCACAAATATACGGCACTCCAAACATGCTTCCAAGGACAGATGAGGTGATACTGAAGTTCCTGTTACCACATTTATTCTAAGACATTGGCATATGAGCAGTTAGATGACTACTACAGTGTAGTAACCTGTAACAAAATAAAATGTGTTTCCATAACGTTTGACTCTCTTGATATTTCTTACTAAAGTGTTTAAAAATGTTGCATTCAGTTTATCATTTAGTACATTTACATGCTCACTATAACGCCACAGTTGAAAATATGTATTGCGTGAAAAGCAATAGTTTGTTTAAGCTGTTTCCATGATTGCAGAAACTGACATAACCAATAGTACACACTGAATCAATACACACTCCTCAGTCACATTAAACATGAAGTTTCACATGCATTTAAACACATAAGATAAAAACGTTAAATCAGGCATAAGGAAACAAAACTCAGCATTCATGAAAATTATTTATGTGATTTGGGAAAGCCACAAAATGGCTCAATTTCATATCAAAATGGGCACCAAAACTGCACCACCTGCTCTACATAAACATAATTCAGCTGAATCACTACACCTATAACTTGGCACAAGCAAATTTGTTTGGATCTACAGTACAAAATAATCAAACCAAACAAAATAACTCAAATGAAAAGTGACATTGCTCATTCACTTGCATCACCAGTTTTGCACCTGCACAGAAATGGTGCCCACTGTGTCCTTGTTGTTGCAATTTAAAGTTATTGCCTGTTATCTTCCTGTCCCGTTTTCATCGCTCACTCTCTATCATACAGAATCACTGCCTCTAAAACAAACAAAACAAAGACTCTCAAATATCCTGTGCTGCTGAGTCCAACAGTATACTGTAAAGTAAAAGATCTTGATATACTCCAGTGCCATTCATATCTCGTACTAAAGAAAAATATAGTGAGCTTTGGAAATGTACTGCTCCGTTGTGAGGAACGCTATCAATCCTATGTTGTTCCTGGGTATTGGCAGTAAGCCAGGCCTTTAACTAGCCTGCTCATTTTCCAGTCGATTCCTCATTGACTGTTTTCCAGGAGTAAAACTGAAGGCCGTTAAATGTGAGTGAACACCTCTTCCACCTCACCCAACCAACCAGAGGGGTCTCGTTAGTTACTGTTCATTCATGCAGAGGAGATAAAGTTTCAGGGGATGAGCTGTAATATGGATGTCATGTAGGAAACAAGCTTTCAAAGCAGGTATACATTAGCATAACATTTTATGCAAAATGTGTTTCATTTAAAAGTGTTAATGTAGTGTAAGCGTAGTACGTATTAAAGCTAAAAGACCTTTGACATGAATCAGCTGCAGGCAGTTAAAATATAAAATAAATAACTTTTAAAAAAAAGTTTTTTTGTTAGTGAATCATCCTGCTAACCCGTGATACTTCTGAGCAACATGGTCATCATACCTAATGTTTGACGTGAAATTATGAAATATATCATGCTTCCTGTCGGTACTTTGTTTGGTAATTTAGTACTAGGATTAGCTACTTGACCAGAGTGCTGGAAATCCTGCTCCAAAAAGAAAATATAGAGCACATTTTCGGGCTACTGTCTTTCTGTCCACAGACATGTTATTATTTATTCTATTTAAGATTTAGATTTAAGTTTTTTCCACTGTTTGATTTAACACAAGGAATTTTAAAGTTAATTTTAAGATGCACAAAAAATGTAATGCAAACACTGGAGCACAAAGTACCTTCAAGGCAGTGGTTCCCAACCTTTTTGGTTTGTGACCCCTCAAAACAAAGAAATGTCTACTTGCGGTTCATCAACAGTTACATATGCCTACGAGTTCAACCAAAGATTTTTTTCCTTGTTTAAAGTAGTGAAGTTTGCCAGTTATTTACAAGAAGAAAATCAGCAATGAGAGGAAAGTTGGAACAAATAAGCATACGTTTGTGTAGCACATACGTTTTTCCTCTGTTAATGCGACTCCTCCAAACTATCGTGACCCTTGTGGGGGTCCTGAAAACACAGCTCTAAGATGCAACTAGCTTGAACAAAACATTTTGTATTTGTATCTTCAGTGTGAAAATTATTAAGAGACTGTTTTCTTTTCACCAATTAACCCCTTAAAATAATTATGTTATATGCTATATCCATAATTAAATTAAACACTGAAAGACTGCAGTACTATTGGGACTGGGATTGTGTTGGTGGCACTTGGCTTTGAAGTTTACATTAGCAATGTGGTACATACAGTATGAGAGTAATTCAAGAGTCCTGCATATTAAGTTAACCACATTATCATGAGAGTAGTCCCTAAGGAAGAAGCTGAGGGTACTTCTGTACCACTAAACATAGGACGCAAAAAAAAAATAAAAAAATACACGTTTGACTATAGTTAGTGTTGTGCTTACTTTGTATACTGCACTGTAATCACTGTGTGCACAGAGTTAATATAAATCTTCTGGAGCTCAGGTTGTGTCTGTGCTAATGTGTTAATGTGTCAACTGTCTCCCAAATGCAATTTGCATGCCTAAGCAGTCTGTCCTGTATGTGCCAGAATAAAATGTACTGATGGATTATTCCTTGAGGCTACAAATAACTCATCCCTCTCGAGATGGCAAGATAATCCTGTCTAAAATGAAAAAATAAAAAATAAAAAGACTATATAACCCATTTGTAAATGTGTCTCCCTGACATGATCTTTTATATATTTCTGCAGAGAACACCTTCAGACAGTACTGCATTTTACAAGGCAGATGAATGAGCAGTGGAGCAGTGCTCTTTCATCATTGAATGTCACCAATTCATTTCTAAATCACACAAATCACAAACATTTTTGACCCTGGAGAGTATCATTAATTAAGCTGAGCGCTAATCTGACTGTAAATTTATTTCTGAAGCAACAAACACATTTTAATCAGTTCACCTTCCCAGCTAAAACTAGTGCAGTCTAATATAACAGTCCTGCAATAAATCGTACTTTAATGAAGGTTGAACAGCACCACAAACTACAACCTCCAAAATTATCATACACCTTTCTCAAAACAGTTTCAACAAAAACTGAACATTAAAACCTTCATGAAGGGAGGATTTTTAGGGCTGTTGGATTAGAACACAGTAGTTTTAGCTAGGTGTACCTAATAAACTGGCAATTGGGTTAAAATCTCCACTTTTTGTGAAATTTTATGTCATTAAATGTAGAAACAGGTGAGTGTGATCTCATGTAAATGTAAGAGAAAGGGGCCTTTGATTTTGTGTCTGAGTAGGTGAATGCATTGCAGGTCATCTGTGTATAACAGTGACTATTAGTAATAACATTTTTAAAACAACACTACAGGACATCTGCAGCAATTTATACTGTATCAATCCAGTGTAACGTTGGAACCATATCTAACCAAGCTTTATAGCTTATATAGCCTCCAGGCTGCTTTTTAAGTAAGCGAACAGATGATTCTGTTTCCCTTCACTGGTTCGCTTCAAGTTTCAAACTCTCCAACAGAGAGAGAGAGAGAGAGAGAGAGAGAAAGAGAGTGGAGGACAAAGACGACAAGAGGCATATGAGAAGGAGGGAATGAGTTAAACGAAAAGACACCATGAAAGAGCTGTCTTACAATTTTTTATGGATTAATCAGTTTAGTCTGTTGAACCGGTGAAAAGTGGAAGTAGCTTGTGTTGAGGTTAATAGGGATTAAACCTGAACTGCAAGTTACCATCTATCACTGCAAGATAATTAAAATACTACGCCCCCACACACACACACACACACACACACACACACACACACACAAATAGGCACATACATTTTAAGACATTATAAAGTGGACTATCATTTATATCCCTGCTAGACAGTGAGAGAAAAAACAGGGTCGTAACTTTACACACACTGACACACAGGTGCAACTTGAGAGGCCATAACAAGCTAATCTGCATCTCTCCATATATTAGCAGAGCACAGAGAACGCTCATGATAAATGTGCCAGTTTGAGCGTTTCCCATACTCTGCATCACACAGATGGATAGATTAATGATTTGTCTATTAATCTGGTTTGGCTCGATTGGATGCAACTGGCAGTGTTTGTGGGTGGGAAGACTTGTCGCTGAAGTGCTAACTCCAGCTAGTTTATCAGGTGCCTGTACAGAGTGGGCTGTGGGGGTATAGCCTCCGTACAGGTGCTGATAAAACTACAGGTGAAAAGAAGTGACTGGCGACGTGTGTATCAGAGGAGAAAGTGGTAGTTTGTACCCTCTCCATGCGAGACAGTTCTAACCAGAAAAACAGCATCAATTGTTTGTTCAAACACTATGTTTACCTAACAACTGAATTCTAGTGGTCCTACAAATTGTCCTCTTTTCGAAGCAAATGTGGAAGCAGCATGATGTTATAGTGTTGCTCTAAGTGAGGAGATTGGGTCACATCATGCAGGTACATCAGAAACAATCCAGGGTCCTCCTGATCCATTGTGCAGGGACACTGAGGGATCACGCAGCTGAATGAAATAGACAGTTAGCGACATACACAGTCTGTTGTATATCAGAATTTGAGCGAAGATCCAAAGCCAAAGACTCACTGGGGTTGTTCAGCTCTGCATGTACGCATAGTGCATGCCCAAACACACAAAGTCCCTAACAGTAATGTGGTTTCCTTTTTCCATTGTTCTGCATAATGGTTTGTCACATAATGGCAATACCAAGGACGTCTGCTTTTTTGTGGTTCAATGCAACTTATTAATTGCATCTTGTGAGGAACCCTGTGTTGTTGTTGTGTGGGTGTGAATGTGTGTCAGAGATGGCAAGAGTTTAAAAGGAGAGAGAGAGTCACACTGAATGTACAGATTGTCAATGACATGTTATCTGTGTCCCGCCCTCTTCCCTCTGAAAATGTGCTTATATAGGATTACTACACAGAGAGCTTTATGATGTATGATTACATTTAATGTATGATTAAAGAGAGTTTTGGGAAATAAGGGTTGACACATGGGATCACATCGAGTGCACATGCATTGCACTTAACATTAAGTTACACAGCAGTGTGTGCAGGAGGTCAGAAAACACAATGCACACGCATGCATGCGGGTGATGCAATACACAGTCCTGCCAGTGGTTTCACACTATTCCACTGATCTACAGGTGGTGGTAACACGCCAAGATTGATTCGCTGCAAAGCACCAACAAAGACAGTGAAGAAGAAGACTGCAAGCTAGTAAACATGGATGTAAACAACGCTGGATTTATAATACTTTAAAAATGGGTTTTGCAAATGTTTTATGAGGAAGGAAATGCATTCAACACATTTGTTAGACTGCAAGGATACGCACAATGTGTTTTTGTGAGTAACACTGAATGTAAATTTATGTTTGTTAACAAGAAAACCTTTAAGATGACATAGAAAAGCTGAGACAGTGTCAGCTGACCTGATGCTAAGTGGAAAGCTGTTCCAGAGCCAAAGAACAAGTACGGCAAACGCTTGATCACCCATAGCTTTTAACATGGATTGGGAACAGTTAAAATCTAAATTGGCAGACCTGAGGGCTTCGTAGGACAATAAGCAGTCAAAAGATCAGACATACTAACCAGGCAAGGCCTTGTATGTGATTAACAGTACTTTAGAATGAATTCTAAAAGAGATTGGCAGCCAGTGCAATGAAGGGTGGTGTGATGTGTGAAAAACATGACTCATCACGACTCAAATCTAATCTAGCTGGGCACCCCAGTCCAGTAGGCTCAAAGACTATGTGATATTGGAACTGGCAGCAAGACCAAGTTTACCAATCCATCCATTTTTAATGACTTCTGTTCTAATACCCTAAAAACATCTAGTTAAATGTACATTCAGATCTAGGGTTTAAACACAAATGTGTGCGTACAATCAACATTATTACTAGTATTATTTCATAAAACTAAGTTATATTAGTGTTTCAGTATGGCAAAAACATAAAATTAAAGAAAATGATATGTTGTCCACACACTGAAATTTGCAAGCTCCCATGTTTTTATCAAATGTAGCCTGTAAAGTCTTCGTCAGGCAAACATCTGTGTGAGCAAGAAACAGGCTATAAATACAGAGAAAAAATGATAGCTCCACCTACAATTAGGAGATCACATGATACAAAATAACACCCCTATCAGAGGAAACCCATAATGTCCATCATATTTTTTTAAAGAAAAGATTGTACATTGTGCATATACTGTACATGCATGAGAACAAACAGAAATGTCCCACCTTATTTGCTAAAAATACTAAATAAACAACACAAAAAGGCAATAGCCATAAAAACACAAGGACCTCAGTGCACAACTAGAGTTATGTTGACCACGGGTCCACCAATAATTCCATATGAGCACTAACAGTTTGCTACACTAATCTAATATTCTCTAAAGCTCCATGCTCCACTTCAGACTTTGCCATTCACTATCGGTGTACAAAAGGTATCAAACACATACAAGATAATAAAAGTTGAGCCTTTTGTAGACCAACAAGCCACAGACGGTAGCAGTCCCACTGAGACTCCGTGGCCTTACTGCTGTATTCTCTTTTCTCAACAAACACGCTGTCTCTTCAGTCACACTGCGTTAAATGAATTTGAGCTTTGATTTATCAGCATATTAAGGCTCACCTGTGCACACATAATAGCTGAGTCAAGGGAACAGCTTAACACAGCTGCAGCATTTAGTGCACACTTACAGTACAGTGGAAATATTTTCCTCTCTGATTTTTCCTGCTCCATTTGCACATCTGTATCTGAATCTAAAAGTGTCTCAGCCTTGCTGCCGTGACATTCTTACCTTCACTCGCTGCCCCTCCACCCCCGCCTTATCTTACTCCTTCACTTGACATCTCTCCACACATCAATCTCCATTTCCTCTGTCCTATAACCTCTCTCTCTCTCTCTCTCCCCGGCTCTGTCACCCTCTCAACCCCATGTCAGTCTCTCCTACTGTGTGTGTGTGTGTGTGTGTGTGTGTGTGTGTGTGAGATCGTGAAGCCGAGCTGGCTGAGTGCAGCGGCCCTGGGGCAGTCATGCGTCATGGTGCTCAGTCGGATGATGGAGACACGTGTCGCAGACCTTCCGGTTACCATTCAGCACTAACCTGTCTCTTTGTCTCTCTCTAACCCTCTGTCTCTTACACACACACACACACACACACACACACACACACACACACACACACACACACACACACACACACACACACACAATTTCTCTCCATTTATTTATCCTTTATGTCCTTCTGAGCCTTTTTTATCCTCTTTGTCGCTTTCTCAGCATCATTTTTCTACCTTCATTTATTTCTATCTTTCTGGCTCAGTCCACCATTCCACCGTTTATATCTCTGCACAATTTTTTTTTCCACACACACCTTAATTCTCCACCCCAATCCTTTCTTATAAATAAATACACGTCCCTGCAGTTTTAATGTCCTCTATTCACTTTTAATCATCCTCTATTTTACTAACACCTAGTGACATCAGAAGCAGGAGGTGAAGCCCTCCTCTCTTCACATATTTTTTCCTCTCTAATCCTGGCCTCTGCACACTGGTTCTCCTCTCCTCTCCTCTACTCTCCTCTAAGCTGAAATGTAATTCTTCTTCTTGCATACTTAATGGCCGTAGGACAAGGCCGCACATTGATGCTAAATATTCTGTGTTTACTTCTGTTCAGATGCCAAGGGCTTCAACAAATAAATTGTATTTTCTCGTTCTAGCATCTATTTCCTTGGGGGTTGTTTGTCTTTTCTGAAAAATTATCTTACATTAACAAAGAGGAGAATTATATCTGTCTCATGCCAAAGCAAAATGGTTACACTTTCATTTCAAGGGAGCACATAATAGACAGAAAATACAGTTTAGTCAAAAATCACGCCTTGTGTTATTATTTTAATTACACCAATATAAATAAAAATGTCTCCAGACACCTCTGATGGTATCATTTTTTTCACAGTATATTTTATTCACAGACCAGTGTGAATTGTGTCCACAAGAAAATCAGTGTAGAAATAAATTCTATGGTCTTTCTTTAGTGTTTGTCATTCGTGCACTCATTGCTTTTCACGTATGAAGTTCCTGAAGCTGCTGACAACAGAACTTATTTCAGCTAATAACCTTCTGAAACATTAAACTGACTAAACTGTTTTGATCTCCTCCAAACGGATCAGGGAGCACACATCAACCCGGTGTCAACTTTGAAAAATGCTCACGTGTCTCCTAATGGCTCTGCTTCAACTTCAAATGGGCTCATTTACTGTATTTTGTTTCTAAAGTTAATGAATTTAATTAACATGTGCATGTGTTGTAGAAATTTTGATCCTGTCACGCAATTTTTCTCAGCAGATGGAGTTGATAAATACATATCATGCACATGATGGATAACTTTAAAATGACTACTATTCAGTCAATCGGTCTGCATGATATCTTTGGCCTCTTGGGAATACTTAATAGTGTAATATTAGTAGAGGAGATTCCACTAGCCTCTGCTAAATGAACACTAATAAAACAAAATCGTTTACGTGTCCCAGGGGATCGAGCAACATGTTTTCCCTGACCTCTGCTATCTGCGGGACTTGTAGCTCTTCTAATTGCCTTGTTAATCAGCAGCGACTGAAGTCTGATAACCTGAAATATATTTCTGTAGCTCTGTAGCTAAGTTCTGTAGCTAAATGTGAAAGTTGCATGTGAAACCAGTTTACTCCTTTTGATGTCAAATTTGGCATCATCTCAAAGGCTGTTGAATATGACGCCGGGTGTAAAAGCCAAAGCACTCAGCGAATCTGAGGTCTGTCCTTCCGAGCCAGAGGGTGGAGTCACAGTGAAATAATAGTGAATAGAAAAGTTAAATAATCCTGATGGTGAAATGCAAAGGAAAAAAAAGACAACATGCAATTAGCGATTATTTTCATTATCGGTTAATCTGCTGATTATTTTCTTGATTAATCGTCCATAAAATGTCAGAAAATAGTAAAAAAAACAAACAGCAAATATTCACATTTGAGTGAATTTTTAGCACTTCTGCTTGAAACATGACTTAAACGATTATCAAAATAGTTGCCAATTAAGGATTAGTCAATTAATGGACTAATCTTTGCAGCTCTACCACACTTAGAGCTCATAATACAAGACGAAGAACATTATTTAGAACCAGACCTGGTACTGATTTAACTGCAACAAAAAATATAAAAGGAAATGGTATGGAGTGTGGAGAGACTGTTCTTTTCTAGCAACAGATGAACGTGTGCCAGCCAGTGTGATGATTTCCAACATCAAGTGACCACTGGATGGTGGCTGGATCTTCTTCCATTTGCCCACCATGTTAAAAAAAACAGTCCATTACACTGAAAAAAGCAATGGACTGCCTCAAAATTACTTACAGTTCCAAATGTGCCTATCCTAATGGTGCCCCAGAACAAGATTTTGAGAAACATAATACACTTCCCCGCAGCTGACAAGAAATAATTTAGCTTTAAGAGGATTTTCCCCTCGGGGCTGCGTCTGGTCTTTCTTATTTTTTATTATGGCTCTTTGTCACCAGGAAATGCACGGTGTAACAGTGAGTGACACTTTATAGCCACTGGGTTGAGAAGGATAAGGATGGGTTTGATAAATCAAGCAGGTTGAGAGAGGCGATATATAAAGGCACAGTACGCAGGTCTTGTCTTGTGGCCAAAAGTCAATTAAGTGAAATGTGGATCTTTAAACAGGCAGGACCTTGGTCTGACCTAGAGGACCACTTCACATCAGTCTTGTCTGTGATGAACTGCTTGCTATTGCACGAGAGGGTTAAACCACAGGGTTTCTTTAGGCCAGCAGCATCACTCCAGAAAATCTGACTTCCACAGCAGCTTCACCACCTGTGAGGAGGAAGCAGATGATGGGGCCAATTATGCGTCATCATTACTGCCTTAAGAGCTGGTGTTCTGCCAGTCGGAAGCTGATGTTTTGATTCCTGCAGTGTTGGAGAGAGTTAGCCACTGTTTCACCAGAGCTTCCTCTTACTGCCCTTTAGCACACAAAGCAAGCAAATAAATGCGTAGCCCAGTATACTGCAGCTCCCTATCGGCAGCAGCAAAACCTCAATGTGGGTGTTTGAGATGCGCTCAGGAAGGAGGATATTTTCTGGTCACGACTCATCGGCAGCACACTCTGCACATACAAACACATACGCACACACACACACACACACACACACGCACACAGGCACATGTTTACCTAAATGTTGACGTTTTCCTGCCATAATTCTTTAAGCCATTTTAGAAAAGTGCTTGCTTAGACATGTCATATGACTTCCCCCTGAGGTGTGTGAAATGCAAGCATGTGAATGAATGGTGGATCTATATGCAGAAGGCAGCACTCAGCACGACATCACACACAGTCAGCCGCCGCAAATCCACCCACACAAGCCCACACCTACAGTGCATGCACATATGGAAACACACACACACACACACACACTTTTATCTACAGAGAACAGAAAGCAGCCTCCACAATTTGTTTTCATGTTCAAAAAAAGCATCTCTGACTCGTCCCTTCTTCTCTCCTAATCTCTTTCATGTAGGGGTAATTATTCCTTTAGAGGATAGTTAAAGGTCTAGTGACATCTGCTCCCAGTTATCACATACAGTAGGTTAATTACTTCACCGTTGATTTATAAGGCCTCTGTTTGCAGACACGATGAATAACTGAGTAGCAGGGAGACACTGAAACAATGACTGTCAATTAGAAAAATGACTGAAAATAGGCAGGAGGACAAATAGGGTTGAGTTGTGAAAAACTCAAAATAGAATAACCCAAAAAGTTTATATAACATTATACTTTATTATAGTATTAAGTGTATTGTACTTATTATTCATACCTATATACTTATACTATATACTGTATAGTTTACACATCATGGCTGCCGGAGTTGCACTCCTGGACTTCTTTTCCACAAATATTAGCACAATTCACTTTTACAGTCTTAGGTACTGTAATGTATATATTTTATAGAGCGTTTATAATGTCATCTCTCAAATTTCACATTTTTACCTCTCAGCCCGTCTTTGTGTTGCTGTGAGAATTGTGAATCCCAAAGACATTATCAGTCTTGATTGGAAATAAAACACAAAGTTGGAGTGCCTTTTGATTCATCTGAAAGCAGGTTGGAGTTAACAGCTGATACAACATCATGTATCATTGTGTTACAGTACGAGTGTTTATTTGAGTGTGTGCTTATGAGTGTGTACATGTGTGTGAGTGTGTGCACTGTTTGTTGATACGGAGAGTCGAGAGTAAGTGATCTCCCGCTTGGCCTTTGCAGTTTGCGGTGTCTCCATATTGACAGTTTGACACTTACACAGTGCTGCATGTCATGAGCAAGCTATGCGCCATGTGTGGTGTGTAATATGTATGTGAGGGAGGGAGAGACTAACAGTGAATAAAAGAGGGTTATTGTGCGTGTTTGTGTAATGTTGAGGCCCAATTTACAGTTTAGATTTTAAAAGAGTCAGGACATTTTGGGAAAGTGAGGACATTTTAGTCAGTTCTCTTCTTCAAATGGCCGTTTGAAGGTTCAGGGCTCAGTCACACCAGCGTTCATAACGGCAACATTTTGGGATTAAATCAGATTATTTTAATGGAATTGCGGCGATCAGTGGATTCACTTGTGGAGCTTAAGTAAATTACCCTGTGCTTTTACATAGAGTTCAACTTTGGTGAACTTTGGCACACACGAATATGCACTCTTGACCAATTACAAACCGTCTTGACAGAGTTGACCTCCTGAACTGGAGAGTCCAAAATGGAAGAAACTATGTATTAGCTGTATCACACTATAACATTTTATACATTCATGCTCTGCTGGAGTATAAACTGCTCCACAAAAGAGATGCAGCATGGTTTGCAGTCAATCATGAGACAGGAGGGTATGGTACGAATATGTTCCCTTAAACAACTGTTACACTGATGTATTGTCAGGTTATCCAGTTTGCGAAGTAAACACTACGTCATCAAGCATCACAAGGACACACAAATGAATCGGGCTTGGTTTTAGGGTTAAGATTAGGTTAAAATTTAGGTCACAGTTATTCTTCCACCAGCAGTTGGTTTCAGTCGGACATTCTGTTGCTAGTAGCAACCACTACTGGCACAGTTCCATAGCATAGCATGACACTGTTACATCCACCATTTTGTCAGATCTGTGACCAAGCAAATACTGACAGACATCTTGTATTTTCTCTGCAAATACCCTTGTTGGAGCATTATCAGTGAGTAGTATTTTATTAGTTGTTTTGTGATTGTTGATTTCTGATTTGTTAGGTTAGTTTTTCTGCTATCAGTTTACTGCTAACAAAAGCTAGCCATTATGCTGGCTGTCTGAGGCTAGGAACATTCCAAAGTATTATATTGCTGTTGAGCAAAAAAGCCCAGATGCTGTCTTCAACCTTTATTGGAAGTGTGTGTAGCATAGCTGTGCAACTACACAGCTTTGTGTGAAGAGTTGTGTTTAGGCATGTAGTTGCAGTGGTTAAGATTAGGATTTGGTGCTATATTATGTGAAAGGACCTCACGAGTTTAGAAGTGCAAATATGTGTGTGTGTGTGTGTATGTGTCTGTGTTTGTGTCAACTGTGCTGTATTGCCTGCCAAAATGCACCACTGCACCTTACACCATATGGTCAACGGAGCCATTTAAGACCTCAGAGAATTATAATTTGATGCTATGCTACAGCTGGTTAAAACCCTAAAAGCCTCGCTAGCGAATCAGGCCTCAATGAGTTTAAAGTCACAGCTAGATTCAGCTTGTCCCACTTTCCTCTTGCTGTCTCCAATGCTGCTGTCGTACAGAGTCATTACTGTAAAAATCACATTTTCTTTCTGTGTCTGCTCACTTTAGAGGAAAAACATCTTTACAACATGGCATTTCAGTCTGGTTATTACAACAACTGAGAGAGGAACAGGTTTCAGCAGACACTACATTTGGCAGATGCTGCAGAACTAATAGTGGCTGGATGCAGGGTGGCATACAGCTCCTGTACTGTATACCAGTATATGTGAAGGGTCTGCAGTTTCCCTGTTGCTGTGTGGTACTTTATGTCCTCTCTGTTGATGGCATGCAGCCTGTTGCAGAAAATGATGACAAAACACTGTAGTACCAAGGTCAGAGCTATCTCATTATCTAAACCACTTCATCTTTCACAACACTTTATCTGATTAATATTACAGTGTACCATCAGCCCCTGAAGAACCCCACCTTTCAAACACTGTCAAAGCTCATAATTTTATGTCAGTGAGGTTAGGGTGATTTGAAGGTATACTGTGAGTCAACCTGCAGAGATTTTATGATAGAATTGGATTTACTGTTTTTTGCAACAATATGTCAAGTAATTCACTGTTTTAGCCAAAAGCAAAATCCAAAGCATTCTCATATTGTGAATTCAATAATTCAGTCAGAAATTGCTGTATTTCCATATATAGTATATCTCTAAAATTACAATTTTTGCCAATTGCCTACACACTTGTTGCAGAATTTGGCTCATTGTGTCCAAACTCTATACACAAGTCAAATAAGACACAACACTTGGAGCTAAACATCTCACTTCTATGTCAAAATGGAACTCTGTAATCAAAACCTAACAATCCTTTATCAAAATGGCATTTTTGCAACAAAATGATACACACATGCCCCATGTGAATTACTCTTTCAAGCAACAACACACAGATGTACTTTATACAAAACACTGCTGTCTTTAGTACTTTGTATACCTTTTTCATCTTCTCATACAGGCTTCTGTGAAACATTGTCCCAGTACTGTACATCTACTCACACTTCAATGAACACAAAAATATAAAGGCTCAGAAAAACATATATTCAACTTTTTTTTTTTTTCCATTGCAGGTTTCTACGCCAACAACAAAACCCAAAGAAAAGTAGAATTACAGTAGAGTAATCAATACAATATCAGAAATATGTTTCCGTCTATTGCCTGGTCCCCTTCTTTGTTCTTGTCCTTTCAGGTATGTTTTGCATTTTGAATAGAAGTGTTTTCCCAATGATTGCAAGAGATTTCATTCTTGAACCAAGTGTCTAATGTAAAAAACAGTGTGTAGTGTTTTGCAGAGTTGCAAACAAAGTGCAAAGCAGAAAATGTGTTTGTACTTTTGGTGCCTTTGTTTAAGGCATGGTTACAAAAGTTAAAGGTTTTGATGTTTTTCTCTTTCACTTTCAGTGTGTAAGCAATCGGCAAAAACTGTAAATACACTGTGGCAAAAGTGTTTATCTGTTAATTGCCCACCCCTAATATCAACAATTAAAAGTTAAAGTCAGATTTTAGAGGATAAAACATGCTTTCTCTTGTGTCTTACTCACATCACACTAGATATTCGCGATGGAGAATCTTGATAATAATAACAATAATAATAATAATAATATACAATTCATTAATTGAAAACAGTGCCTTCATATCAAGCATGTTTTAAATAACTGCGTCTTCTCTTGCCCCTCAGCTGTTTTATTGTAGTATGTGTGAACACTGTAAATTAATAGTGTGTGTTTTTATGCGACCATGTGTTGACTATTCTGTACTGTCATTGTGGCCTGATAAAAGACATGATGTATTTCAAAACACTCCTTGGTCACATAAATACTAGGCATAGGAAATGTCTTGGACTGTATCCAACTTTTTGTTGTAAAACAAGGTCCTGCTTGGCAACTAATATGTGGGCAACACCAAGAGTCTCAGTAGTGAGCCGTGCAGCCAGTGGCTCAGACTGGCTTTAAGCCTATCTGATCCTTTGATGGATTGCAACCTCTCATTATATGGATTGAACTGAGACAGCGAGAGAAAGCAAGAAGGGGAGAGAGCAACAGACACTGAGAGATAGAGAAAAGCCTGTAGCCCTATTTGATACAGCTCCTTGTTACAAACCATAAGTAGCTAATAGTTATGGATGGACAATCTTTCCTTCTGCTGAGCTCATTTTCCCTCCATCTTCTCTCTTCTCATGTTTGTCTCTCCCTTCTGTCATTACCTCTGTTCTCCTATCTGGTTTCTCTCGATTTTTCCCCCTTTCACTTACTTCCTCTATCTGTCAGATACTCCTGATTCCCTGCTGACTCCAAAACTAATAGTGCTGCACATCGACCCTAGCTTAATGGAGGACAAACAAAGGCGAGCTACTCTTCTCACAGCTCGCAGTCAAAAGGGATACCAGGCAGACATGACTCTCCATCTAAATTCTGCCAGAGGGAAATCACAGAACCCCAAAATTAATTTGGGAAGGCCTCAGCTCTGTTGTTTTTCACACAGCAGACTTATATGCCATTAGGTAGGTGGTTCTATCCAAAGATCTGTACAGTGCCCTCGCCCACTTAGCTTATTGCATTGCACTATTCCTGAGCTGATCAAATTATGTGTACTTACAGTACAATTAGAGTAGAACTTAATGGCATAAGCTGCTGGCCACAAGGAACACCGGGCCTCATGTAAAAACCACTCATATGAACAAATTCATTCTTAAGTGGCACATACGAGTCATTTTAAAGAATTTGTGGCATTCACCAACTTTCTACTACAGTTTTCTCAAAATTCACGATTGGTCCAGACCTGTCATATGACTCATGTTTCCACAGGGGAAATAAAACACTCATTAGACCTGAAATCATAATGCCTTAATCTGAATGAATTTGGAGCTTAAATATGATGCTGAAATTCCCTAAAATCAAATATATAACGAAGACAAACTTAATGAAAACTTATTATTCTGTTTACCATATCATCATAATCATCATGACATGACATTGCCAAGAGTTTTGTGGTCCACTATTATTAAAAACTGCACTGAATGTGATTGCTGGCTACTTTACTCAGCTTGTAATTAGAGTCAAGAGATGAGTTAAATGTTTGTGTTCGCATAAAAACTCCCTTTTCTCCGCTGGTGATATTATCACAGCACGTGCCAACACTGTTCTCTCACAGTCTCTCTTTCTCTCTCTCTCAGAAACGCACACACACTCTCTCCTTATTCAGAAGCTGAAGGATTATTATGAGACGACATAGTTCACTCCAATTTAAAAAGTACTTAGTGTAGAAAATACGTAATAAAACATAAATTAATTTTTTAAGCGAGATTTGAACCACAAGCTGTCGATCTGGCTAATTGTTCCACATTGCTAATTGTAACTGCAGTTACAATTCCAATTGGTTTTAATGCAACATAATGCTGGCACAATAGTTGGCCGGCCCATTTCTTTATTAAGGAACTGAGCAGCCGTTTACCTCTTGTTAAAAAAATATATTTCATTTTCAGCAGTAGCAGGAAGACACATAGGAGGTTACCTTTTTTGCATGTACACTTTGTGACAGCAAACACACCTGCATTGTGGCTGATTCACAGCAATGTCCTCGGTAAGGATGGATGCAAAGAAAAAGTTAGTTGACAGCTAACAACTCAACCTTGTGGAGAACCTATAACCTGCTGAACTTGTGGCTGTAAATTTATGAATTTGTGAATGAGTTGCAAGTTTCATCAGGTGCTTTGGAAAAGCCTACATAACAAAGACAAAACTACATAGGTGGACATTCAAAACAATCAAGAGAAAATGTCCATATTGACGCACTTCCTCCTGCTTCATAGTAACGAATACAAAGAATCTGACAAAGCAGTCATGACTAAAGGTTCACTTGCTAGCTCTTCTGGGGCTTTCAACCATATTACACAGTCTTCATGGGCAAATGGAGTTTGCTCAGTTGTCATGGAGATGGATCTGTTGGCATGAGTTACATTTCTCCAAATGAGGGGAATATTTATGTCTTCGTCACAAAATAATAACTATGTTGAAAACCTGTTGAAAACCAAATGTCAGTGCTTCAAAAATTTCAAAGAGCAAATTAATATTAATAGTTAATATTATTCTATGATCAAAATATTCAAGAGCTCTGATGCTTAATTTATCAGTACGATGATGCAGCTTATTAAAGTTATTAACATTATTTGCAATCTTCACAAACAAAACAAATATATATACATATTTATTGTTAATATCATTTTTAATAATCAGCTGATTATTGATTTGTTCAATAATTTATTTGTTCAAGTATTAGCACATGTTTTGAGCCACACTCTCTGTTATGATATCATAATGCTGTAAACACATAGTAAAACACAAATACCAACACACTCTGATCAGTCACCATGACCATAGCAACAACAACATGACCAGCTGATCCCACTGCTGTGTGGGAGAACTGATGTAATTAACGCTGCAGATGTTTGTCAGACTGCTGTTGAAGAAAGACTCTTCCAGCTTTGGCAGTCCTTCATGTTGTACATTATGTTGTAAAACTGGTCAGATATTTGCTAAATGTGTAGCAAATATCAAGCATCAGGTGTCAATCTACACAACGCAACACATTCCCACTTCCCGTGTAGACTCACTTGTGCACTTCCTTATTGCTGAAACGCATAAGGTCATAAGAGAATCTATTATCATGTTGCACCTGTGACAACACAGTCAGTGATGTCAATCAAACGAAAGTTGCTCACCACGCCCATATGCTGAAAAAGTCAGGATTTTGCATTTGTGCTCATTGAGCATGTGGGCTGAACCAGATGACTTCCTGCTGACTAACAGATCACATTAATGGCATAAAAATGATTTACAAATGCAGATATTTGAGACTTTTTAATTTTTATTGGAACTAATGGCTCAAGTTGTGACAGTACAGTCCATGAGAGTCACTTCAGAGTGTTTGTGATGCTCAGAAAACACTACCATGTCTTATTCTATAATTTTGTATTGATTGTGTATATGTGAAAAAGTCTGTTTGGGCCATGTGACTTGATACAGTATTCTGTGTTGTACCTCACAGCCCAGCACTGCTCATGGGGGCTTAAGGGACCAGTATGCTTCAACAGAAGTGCTTGTCGGATGGTCAAACAGCTTCGGAAACCCCGCCCTCCCCCACCTTTCCAACGTCGGAATTGGGAGAGCTGCATCTAACAATTGTAACTTTCCGATACTGACAATCCAACATTTACATCCACTTCATACAGCTATTGGCCAGGTGTGTGGAGGTGAGAAAGTTGGCAGGGTTTGAACTCCCTTATGCCCTCTTTCCTTCCTCGTCTCCCTCCATGAGAGGCGGTCTGAAAATGTGCTCCGAAGAGGGAAACATGATAATCAGATTTAAATAATTATCACGTCACCCGCCTCTGTATGATGGCAGGTTTTTCACCCCTGTGAAACAGCTACACAATGGACGTGTTTGCCTTCTGGTGTGGCTGGAAGACACCTGGTACGAACTTCTTTTAATACATGACTGATTAATCATTTGCATTTTGTCATGGCTCCTGACTGAATTTGTTAATACTTGTACATGTTATACTTTGTATTTCATGCTCATAAAATGTCCATATAAGTTAAAGTGACATGTGGAGAGATAGCAGTAAGAAAGAGCGGGTGAGATGTGAGATGAGGAAGCTTAGATATTTGTTTACTTTGTCAACTTCTTATTTGTTACATTTCTTTGTGCAACTTATGCAGAAAAAAAACTAAATGTAAACTGTAAACAGTTCTTTGTGGTAAAATTACATCAATACCTCTTTTCAACCATAAAATTTCAAGATTATCAAAGCGGATTACCTGTTGCCATAGCAACAGTGGACTATTTCACCAGAGGTTGTGTTGCTGATTGGTCTCGTTTATGGCCCTCTTAAGTATCTGTATGCCTCATGCATAGTAACAGGTTTATCTCTGGAATACTTCAGAGGACTCAGAGTAACACCCAGCACAAATGACACAATGAGCCAGACTGGCTCATCACCTCTAGTTTATCTTTTTCCTATGATAGATGTCCTGAGTTCTACTAAACTCCACTTTACTTCTCCTAAAATTGAACTTTAGATTCATTGCAAATATCTTATGACAGAATAAGTCACAACTTTTGTGTAGTAGCGCCAATAGATGCAAATATACAGAATTGCCCTGGCAATAAGTTGCTCATTAGTAGTGCCTCCTCATCCTACTGAAGAGGCCATTTAACAGAAGAAGACTGAAGAGGTATGCGTGCTACAATCAGACTAAAGGTCAAAATGCAAGATTAAATAATAAAAAACAAACTGAAATATCTTGCATGTCTCCTGGGGCATTGCTCTTTTCACCTGATGCCCTTATCATTGGAAATAAGTAGATTTTTAAATCATTAGCGATAACTAATATGCATAAAATGCACTTTGAAGTGCAGCACTTACTTACAACAAAATTATAAAATCAGCATTATAGGGTACAATGAGTAAGATACCTGCTTACCCTAAATTCACAACAAACGTCTGGCTTCTGGTGTCTATCCTTTAAAATAGTTTTCAGCTAGCCAAGTTACCTGACGTGTGAGTTATTGTTAGTGCTGCTCCCACCATCCGTCAGCTATTTTTCAGGGTTTCTGGTGTTTCAAATGTTTTTTTTCACAAGGAGCGGGCATTTCACAAAAAAAATGTAGTGATAATGTGAGGGAAAATAGTTAGATTGGGACATGAGTAGGACTGCAATAACAGCTAATATGTTAGCCAACATACAGTAACTAGCTAACAGGCCGTCTTCATTAGCCCATGTCTGCTAAAACTGCCTCACAAAAGACAGATTTTTAAAAATGTATTATTGAGTATCATTTTATTAAATGGAATCAAATACAAGTGCAATTGTATTTGTGTACATTCTGTTAAAAAGAACATCTGTTACCTCCTTTGTTGTGACAAGAGATCACCTTAGCTTTGTTTTGGCATAATTAGCTTAGCCATTCATTCAGACTACTGCTCTCTGTGGCTCCTTGGTTAGATAGATTTTTTTGGAATAAAGCCCCTGAAGCTGTGTGGCTCTTTGAGCATGACAGCCTGTTGAGGTGTAAATTTATGGAGATAGCACAGGCAGTAAGTGCTGTGCTTATCTAATTGTCTTTACAAAATGTCTGCCACAGTTGAGAGCGTGAAAAAACCAGCAATGTCATGAAAAAGTAATGGGAAACATACATACTTACCAATACACATAGGGTAGAGCTCTTCTTAATTCTGGTTATTAGTAAGTCGGTATTGACAGTGCCACAAATCTCCATCCACTAATAGCCTGAGCAAGCACAAGCCCTCTGTTTACTTAGGTATTCCTCACAGAGACATTATGGTCTACATAAACAGATTAGAAAATGCTAATCGTGAAAGCTGCACAAGTGAAAATGATAATGTGCAGTCAAATCAACAGAAACCTCCACTATAAGTCAACAGTCACAAATAATGTCCTCTGATGGGTATTTATGCAATATAGGTGGTAAATGCACTCACTGGTACTCAGTAAGAAACTGCAGAGTACATCTTCAATAGATAGAGAGATAAAAAGAAAGGGAGAGTAACTGATAAATGCTTCCGTTTTTCTTGTGAGGACAGTTGCGTTTGAACCCCAAAACAGGTTTAAACACATACTTTCAATGCAACAACCATGTTTTGAACTTGTAAAAGTATCAGGTCCTATTTTGGAAATTACAAGGTTACACATTTTACCTTGGAGCTGTTTCTGTATCATTCCTTGGGCTGAAAATGCCACTGGTCTAGTATGACAACAGCTGAGAGGTGCAAGACATCCAGAGGACCTTATAAAGTCAACATGACATTGCCGCTGGCTGTAATAAGGTCAGTTCTCAGTCTGTGTGTGTGTGGAAATGTGGCCTGCAGCTGAGAAATGTAATGCCACCGATAATTCCTAATCACCGCCATGTCAAACCTACTACCAGCAGAAATCACAAGCACCTTTGAAAATGATCTGACCTGTTTGTATAGTGTATGTAGTGTAGTGCATGTGGGTGTGTTTATTTAGAGTGCAAAGAAAAAGTTTAGCAAACCTATTACAATGAACTACTTTATTCCCAAAACACTGTTCTAGTAAATTCGGTCAGCAGAAACGAAGAACAGTATATCACCAAAAAATGCTGAATTCTGTGGGAAAACACTTTTTTTTTGTATTGTGTATAATTAGATGACAGAAAATAGAAACAGAGAAGACAGGTGCTTGTGAATTTGTGTGTGTGTGTGTGTATGTGTGACATGTCGATGGAGATATACAAGGCTCCACCTCCCCACCTGCTCTGACTGTGTACTCCTGTCTCCACTGGCAATGGAGAAACATTTTTTTTAACGCATGCATGAAGCACACAAACATACACAAAGTTAACACTCTTGTTTACATTCAATTCAGGGCATTGCCATCACACTAAAAATGTGAGTGAGTCAATAAAAAAAGCACGTTTTCTGCTGTGCAACTACAGGAAACCAAATAACCTCAACAGAAATATTTTTTCTCTTATTTTATTCAGTATGTCTTAAAACACCAACCAGTTAAAGCTTAGTTAAAGGGCAATTGGGTGACATTCACCATCAACCCCTGCTTGTCGGAGAACTGTGCGTCAACCTGCAGTCAAACCAAAAGTCAACAGTCCAAAATAATCTCTTATGATGGGTATTTATTTATAGGTGGTAAATGCATTCACTGGTACTGAGGCAGAAACTGCAGAGTACATCCTCAATAGATAAACAGAGAGATAAAAAAGAAAGGAAGAGCAAAAAGGGGGAGCGAGAGAGATGTAGACAGATATAGTGAGCAAAGGAAAGAGAGCAGATTTGGCCTTTGGGCTAAAACTGCTGAATCACCACGTCTCTTCTCATTACTTCATCACATCGTAAACCCGGAGCACTTACTCTGGAGCCACACACAGAGAAACTGTCATGATAAAAGGCAGAGAGAGGCAGGAAAGAGGAAAGAGAAAAACACACACATAGAGAGAGAGAGAGTGAGACAAACAGGAAAGAGCATCACATCCAGATATCCAGAAAAAGCGATAAAGGGAGATTCCCAGATCTTCTCCCTAATCCTCCCCTCTGTGCCGACATCACCTTGAAAGGCCCTGGAGGACACTGTCTCACCCACCGCAATGGGCTCGAGTCTGTTACATAAGGACTACATGAGGCTACTCAAACACACACACACACATTCTGAATTGCCTGCAAAAAACATTCAGTCTTTAATCTTGCAGCTTTATTGCTGGAATCCCATTGTGGTGTCTCTTTGTGGCACAGCGAGAGAAAGCCATCACAGTAGCACAGTCGATATTTGAGAGCTCAGAGAATGGGCCGTCAGCTGAAGAGAGAGTCATGGTACCTGTGGTTGCTTATGAAACTGCCAGATAGTATTTTAAAAAGAGATGCCAGCATTATTTAGAGTTATGGCATGTTTGTAACTGCATATCTAGTTTCCCTCAGTTAGCAATGCATGCCAAATACACATTTAATGCTAATTTCGTCTAATTCAAGATGCAAAGTTTAGATGGATTTAGAAAGGGAAGTTTAAATTTGAGAATAGAGGAAGTTTAATTTGGGGAAAAGGTGAATGAAGGTACAAAGCACTAAAAGAAGACAGACAGGGCAAGAGGAGGTAAAAGCCTCATTGCTTCTTATTACTATCATCCACTCCAAACAAAACCACTGTGAGGAATATTTATTAGGCCGTTTTAGTTAATTATAATTGACAGGTGAAAATGACAGGCCTTTCCATCAATCTGTTCATCAAACTTGTAATTCATTAGCATGGCTGTAAAATGGCCCTGTTGGTATTAGATTCTTAGATGACAAGTGGTCTGGTACTCAGTGGTATTATAAACTGGGTTAGTTTCATAGAAACTTCTTATATACCAAAAGTGTAAAAAATAATTTATTATTTAAACATACATTTCATGAGGGGTTGTTAGAGTAGTTTGCCCAACAGCTTTGGCATGAATTCCCCATCGAAGTCAGGACAGCAAAGTCACTGTCCATCTTCTGTCACTGACTGAAAACGCTCTGGGCCAGATTAAATGCACTTATTGGACAAAAGTGTCTGCCAAATGAATGTAATGTAACGTAAAGTAGTAGCTTCAACTGTTCCTTCCAACTGATGGCATCTTACATCTCAGAAATCAAACGTGCGCTCATTTTGCACTTGAGCTTTGTGATGTCATTCAAAATGAAATGGATAAAAGTTTCATGATGATGGGGATCCTCTCGTTTCTGATCATAATATCGCCTTGATGTGAGCGACGATGCAGAGTCATTACAGAGGGGGGATTTTCTGTTTTCAAGTTATATCACTGAGAGCCTCAAGTCCCACTTTTTGCTGAATGGAAAATCAATATCATTTAGCAGAATGTCTCTGTGGCCCAAATGCGTTAAGGGAAGCTCTGTCTGCAAGCGTCCCCCCACCAAAGAATTAACATTAATATTTATGTTGAGCTCTTTGGATGAAATATTGTTTACGAACAAAATGGGAGAACCACTGGAAACAATGCCAGCGAAGTTGCAAATTCATTGCATTACATTTCTTAAACGTTAAATTATCATCATATAAGTTGCATTTGTATTTCAGGATTTAGGAACTTTTCTGGTATGGTTTCTACATTGGCTACATCTATACATTATATTTTACAGCATTCACTTGGTACACATTGTATTTGTATTGTAACATGGATTAGCAGTCTCTGCAAACTCGCTTAATATGTACTCCTATGCATACTATGGTGGTTACAAATCATTTAAAATTATTGCCATGGGCCATTAAAGGGCTACAGTGATTTTAAAGGGCAACAATATGGCTGTAAAAAGGCAGCTACTATGTCAGAATAAACTCTCAAATGTTTTGGTTTTTTTTTTTTGCTGCATACAGTAGTTGGCACTGTAGTGAAGTGTGTTCGGCAGGTGCAAAGCGGTAGTAAACCCAAACCTATCTTAATCTATTTCCATTTAGAATTGATTTACAATTTAAATTTCTGAAAAGTATTTGAAAAAGCATATTATATCCAGACGTACATGCAATTCTGATGTATGGTCATTACATATTTTGTGAAAGCAGGACGACATTAAGTAAAGCTATGTAAACCACCTCTTATCTGATTGTAGGCTACAGTGTCTCACATTCAGACATCGCCACATCACGATGGCGGCAGCCATCCAATCATAAGCCACCAAAACACTCACAGCAAGTGATACAGGATTACCATAATGTAGAGCTGCCAGTCACATTCAGTCAGTACAGTGTAGTGGAACCTCAGCACTCATGCATGTATCCACACATGCATAATTCACCGTTATAGAGATAATCCTGGGCTGGTTGTGTTGGAAATAATATCCACTGCACTAAACAGTGAAAACCATTCAGACCATTTTACGCACCAGTGTCTGTAACTCAGACATTACTTAATCAGTGGTACATGTCACCAGTTTATTTAAAAACAGATGCCAGTCATACAGATAGTATTACTGTACAATATCCATTTAAATATAATGGAATTTGTGTCAAAATAGTGACAAAGCATTTAGTCGCATTTGGATTTTACATTTTGCAGACACAATCTCAGTACCAGACAGCTACAATGGCAAGATCCCAGAGAAGGATGTATTTATATACTCTCTGGGCACTAAAGCATGTTTAAATATATTTATATGTCAAAGATTTACTCAACCTAGAATTGAATTCTCTGCTATGCTTTTGAACATATCACATTGTTTGCAACAGTAAATACACTCAGTTTCATGTGGGATACTAAACAATAATTGCCATCTGACAAACACTCCAGAACGTCCATTAAATTGAAAAGGTTATAGAGTTAGGGTGTGTCTAATGCGGCCGCCACTTTATCCCATAACCATCCAATACAAGGCTGACAAGATGAAACTACACTGAGATAATGACAGCAATGAACAGCTGTAAAATCCATCATCAACATCCACACAGTAAACCTTTATAGCCTGAAAATGTGATTTGCAGAAGCAGAAAGCAGCGAGTGGGATAGCAACATTATTACAGAGCCAAAGGCTTAAATTTCGATTTCTTGTATGATAGTGTATGATGTACGAGTTGATAGCATAAGGACAATATCGTGCCAACTTGTGCTGTCAAGAGATGGAAGCACTTGGTGTCATAAAGGCTCACATAAACACACAAAAACAGAGGCAGGTGACAGAGTGCTGGGTGGTGGGATGTGTGAATCCAAACCCCAGAGAAAAGATGTCCTGTCTGTTTGGATTAATAGAGCTGTTTCTATTTTGGGAGCAGCTTCAGTGAGAGGAGAGAATGCATTTTAATACAGACACATAAGACACAAACAAAAAACACAGAATAAAACATGAGGATAGAAGAATTCATGACACGATTTGTGTAAGATTAAAATCAATCACACGTCAGCCAGCATTAGGCCAGTGCACCCACGCTTAAATTAGCTTTTTCTAATGAACAGTAAATCATGTTCCATCTGGCTGATTATAAACCAAACATTTTTTACTCCAAATCTGTAGCGCATCCCAAAAACTCAAAGAGTGTGCCAGTTAACACAACCAGCGACTACATCAACTTCCCACCAGTCAATTGGACAACACTCAACCTATCATTAACCTATCAAGTCACTTGCATCTCAACACTTACCACTCATGCTGGGGCTCATCAATGA
The DNA here is from genome assembly GCA_002120245.1 of Maccullochella peelii. Lineage (NCBI taxonomy): Eukaryota > Metazoa > Chordata > Actinopteri > Centrarchiformes > Percichthyidae > Maccullochella > Maccullochella peelii. The sequence continues at coordinate 62,628 of LKNJ01001242.1, read as the reverse complement.
TCAACAGGATCTTGAACTTCTTGGAGAGGGAGGGAGAGGGAGCCGACTGCTCCACAAACCCGGCGGCGGACGCAGCTGTCTGTTTGACTGCGTTGGTGATGGAGCTGAAGGAGCTGAAGAAGCCAGAGGAACCACCGGAGGAGGAGGACTGGGCCTGTTGAGGCTGCTGACCCAGCTGGCTTGGACGCCGCTCCTGAGCTGCGGGGGAGCTGGCTGGCACCTGGGACGGTGCTGGAGCTTTGGTCGGGGACTGGGCGGGGGCGGTCGCCGTGGTTGGGTCTGCACCCTGCTGGGAAGGGGAGGACGCGGTGGGGGGGGGAGGAGCAGGTGGGTCAGGCCTCTGGAGGTCTGTCATGTAGCCGTTGGGCAGGTTGGACATGAAGCTGCTGTCAGAGAGACGGCGCCGGAGGAAGTTCATGATTGCAGTCGAAAGGTCGGTCTCTCAGTCGGTCGGTTAGTTGCTCTTTAAGCGTGTCTCTTGGTTTCTTGGCTGAATGGAGTGAAAGCAGACACAGGCAGAGATGGTTACAGAGAGATCAGAGGTTAGATGAATGACAGAGAGCAAATCAGTCCAAATGGTCGAGGGGTGGGTGAAGGAGAGCTGCTTCTGTGTTGGAGGAATGGAAAGCAGGAAGGAAGGACAGGATGGATGAAGCGATGGATACAGCTCTGGTCCAGTCTTCAAGAGACAGCTCTCCAAAGCGCAGCTAAGCCAGCAAAACAGCGCGCGTGTATGTGGTGTTCCTCCTCCGGAGCCTCACGCCTCCTCACAAGTGTGTGACGTGTGAGAGTGTGTATCAGAGAGAGAGAGAGAGAGAGAGAGAGAGAGAGAGAGAGAGAGAGGTGTGGTGTCGCCCCCTTTGGTGAGGTGCTGGTGCTCTCTCCCTTCTACTTTGTCTTCCTGCGTCCTGAGCTGCCGCAAGCCGAATGCGTTCAAGAGATGCTGCTCTCAATGCTCATCTCACCCTTTCACTCGCTCACGCTCCCTCTGCCCTTTTCCTCTCGCTCACTCACTCTCTCTCTCACTCGGCACGCTCACTGGCTATACCTCCCTCCCCCCCTCGCCTCCTCCTCTCTCCTGTCATCATCCTCCTACATCACAGGATACGTGTGTGTGTGTCGTGCTGCAACCTTGTAGTCCTGCGTGCCGTGTGCAACCACTGGAAGGGGTTTCCTGCAAGCGTGCATGAGGTGGAGTTCACAGATGGAAACACCATCCACCCTGCTCTGCAGGCCCCACCTCCTTCTCCCGCCATCCATCTTTCTACCCTCCTTCTCAACCTGTCTTCCCCTCATCCCTTTTCCCTCCATTGTGGGCTCGTGTATGTGACAGTGCTGATACATTTCCTAGTGGATTAATATTCATAGAACTGAAAAGATAACCCCCACTCTGGTAATGTGCTTAAGCTAATATTTTGCCATTAAAAGCATGAGGCATAATGGAAGGCAGACTTGATTTGTAATCTAAACCAGCATGGTGAAAAAGCCCAGGTGGAAGACAGTAGGAAAACAGAGAAAGGAGGAGAGGAGAAGGACAGAGATTTACTCCCACTCTCATGGATTCTATCGACTGATTTAATCAGTCAAATTATTCCCTCCAGTGGAACATGTTGCTCTTCAGTAATGTGTCCTGTTCTGAAGCTCATGGAGGTAATGGTGGCTAACCAAGGGTGGCCAAGCTTGAGGAGACCCTCAAGCGATCAGTATGATTTTAGATGCATTTCTCACCATCCTTTGATCTCTGTAATATGATCTGTAATTATTATTATTGCAGTAAGATTTTCCTAATGATTTCACTTATGATCACTGTAGCACCAGCATGTAAAGTAGCAACTATCACAGGATACCCAAACAATAGATTCAAATCCAGACTTTTGGCAAACCTCAGTTTCTTAGCAGAACACTCAAAAACATGGATGACGAAGGTAAACAATCACATAACAACATACTCACACACATACACTCCTTTCAGTTAATGAGTAGATACAGTTTCTTTTCTACACCACTCTGTGCGCCACACAATTTGTTTCCGTGTGTCTTTCACTTCTTATTCCCAAACAAACATCTCCTCCCCAAGCCTGGGTTCATTATACATTCTCTATACTCCTTTATGCTGTTAGGCTGCATCTGCACTGTTTTCTGCCCTAAGCTTTACATGAAAAATGAAAAAAAAACAAAAAACAGCCAGAAGATGACAGGACAATGAGAGAGAAAGAAGATTATTCAAGCAGGAAGAAAATCCCACACACATCTGAACCACACTGAGGAGAACAGCTTGGCATTAGAAGACTGCAGCAGAAGAAAATGTAGACCTACAGCTCCTTCATCTTATCTTCAATGGGCAATTATTCCTTAAAGGATGTAAAGCAGAAATATTCCTCAACCCACTTATCAGATTTGACTGCTCATTCAACATGACACATTGAGATGTCTTGAAACTAACAGCTTTCATTGTCAGTACAGATTTAGTTTGCACTGATACTGTCTTGATGATGGAAATGTATTCATTGACCTTTATGCCACTGAAAGGCTGCTTTTCAGCTTTACTCTAAACCACTCATGTGGTCATATCTCTTCTAAACCTCAGCTATTTCAGTCAACCAGAAGAGAGCCGGAGTGAGTCACAGAGCTGCAATGTGAACTGTAGCGACATCCTAAGCTCATCCTGGCCTACATGTTTCATGACACACATAGACAACACATAACACATTTCCAAACAGCCATTATATAATACATGTGCATGAAATTATGCAGGCGACCAAGTCAAAGATTGTGCATTATGTCTAATGCACATAGTGTCGTCCCCCCCAACCTTTCTCATCTTTCCTCCCCTCTTTTGACTTGAGTGTGTGTTGTTAAGTATGTTTCAGCTTAGAGAGGAGAGTATGACGTGATCTGCCTTGTACTGCTGCGTTGGAGGAAACACAGTAAGAATATGTAAACAGCAGATCCACAATGCCAGGAGCATCACTCATCGGTCAACACACACACACACACACACACACACACACACACACACACACACACACACACACACACACACACACAAAAACAGATGCTGACATACAAACACATTCAGCCCCGCTGCATCCAGCCCTCTTTCTGTTTTACGTGTCGTCACTGTTAAGGCAGTATGCATACATACACACACATACACAGGAAGTCAAAATTCTGCAACTGAGGGAAAGTGTAGGTCATTTATTCATTATTTTGCATTAATATATGAAGTTCATCATTATATTAAGCACCAATTCATTCAGTAATAAAAATATGAATGTGATCCTTCTTCATCAGCAGATGGGACTAGAAACACTTTTTTTGGTGGAGGATATTTACATGTTTCATGATCTTTACTGTTGATGTTGTTGTGTGTGTGTGTGTGTGTGTGTGTGTGTGTGTGTTTCTTTGTGTGGTGTCCATGAGCCTGGTTAAATGCTGCTTTGGGGGGATTTTCTGCATATATCTGAGTGTGTGTGTGTGTGTGTGTGTGTGTGTGTGTGTGTGTGTGTGTGTGTGTGTGTGTGTGTGTGAGGATCAAACATCCTGTGGCTTCCCTGGCTCAATTTAGATAAACACTTGGGATCTGTGCACATCTGGCATCAACGGTAGGTGCTCATGACATGTTGTAATACATGCTACAAGCTCAGTAGGGCATGCGTATAATTGCAAATTCCAATATTTTAATGAATTATTCAATTCAATTTCAACTCAATCCAAGTTTTGTTCAATTGATGAATGTGTTTTTAATGACTAGATGTAATGAGGCAGCTCATACTGAAGCATAAAAGTAAATTAATGAAAGTTTGCCTTGCACCGGCAGGTTAATTGAAAACACAGGACGCTCAGCCCAGGAAACAACAGGGTTATTATGGGGCTATGCTATTATAAAGTTACAGCATAGTCCTGTCTTAACAAAAGATCTTGCAATGGTTGACCTTCACAGAAGTTACTGTGCCTCTTGCATTACAAATGAGTATTGATGCTGTGACTCAGTTGAAACATCAGGAAAAACAATAAAAGACATGGATTCAAATGTCTGTAATAGCCTTTGAAGCTACTTTAGGGAATAGTGTAGATTCAGCTATTATAAAAGATAGCTCTCTGAATGAACTTTAACAGTGCTGTGTGGATGGATGGAGCTGCAGGATTAAAGACACCCCCACATAACTCAGATATCTGCAGCAAATCCCCGAAACACCATTTAACCAGGCTTGTGCGCTACCACACGCACACAAACACACACACTCTGCAGAGTGTGTAGCAGAGCTGAGGAGACAGATGCTGATACAAAATTCAAAGGACAAAACTGCCATGGCAACAAGTAGAACAGAAGTTGGCTTGGGAAGCACAACAATAAAAGAACTACAGTAGAAGAAAGATAGAAGCAAATATTAATATATTAGCAACACCTCCATGCATTGTAAACGTTTCAGTCACCCAACTAACTTGTAATATATGAATGCAGAATATCTACAGTTGATATTTGGTGTTTAGGCTCTGAGCTTGTCACAATGATACACGAAGCTCAACATAAGCAGGCATGGGGGGGGGGGATGACACCCAAGGGTTACACGCATACTGTATGTAATAGTGGAACATTTAAACCCCCACCCAGACCTGAATGAGCATCCAAAACCAATGGACATTTATGAATAAGCTCTTTAGTAAGTGGCGAGCTTGAAATTGTCACAGCAAAATCTGCATTTTGCTATTAGCTTTCAATATTAAGAGAAGAATTTTCTTAATATTCTCTCAATATTAAATAAATGCAGCAAATTTGAGCTAAAATATCACATCATCATTAACAAGTGTTAATTGTGAAGAATTTCCTTTGATGTTGTCACTGCTATCATAAAATTGTATCCCAGGCTTGAAATATCATTCACAAGACAAATATAAATAAATATATTGCTGCATAGGCAAAATAAAGATGTACCTCAGATTCAGATTCTTAAGAGTTAAAATCTACATAAATTCAAAAAGTATATTTATTTACATAGCTGTCAACTATGGGTGTTAGGTGTTAGTGTAGACAAAGTTATTCAGGTGATTTTATATGAGAAAACAAGCACCTGCCAGCTGGAGGAGGTGGGAAATAGACCACCACTGGGTCTGATTAATGTGTGTGTGCGTGTGTGTTATGAAAACAACTAATGGACTAATGTACCTGAAAGAGTCCAGTCTGAAATCACGCATTGATTTTATGGCAATTTCCATAAAGTGCCTTCATGTTATACATGAACTCTTTCACTAAAACATACACTGTTTACCTACATTGTTTTTTTGTTTTTTTTTATACATAACTGCATTTAAAAATCAAGCAAAGCTATTTCAAACTAAGATTAAAATTGGTAGGATGCTCAAGTGTACTGTTAATATTAACATGGTCACCCACGGTACTAACCAGTGTCTCATTTTACCTCAAATGTGCGTTTTAGTTCAGCTTTTACTTGCTTCTGACTTATATATTATGAATATTTTGGGCTTACTCCCTGCTCAGTGACACCGTAACCCTTCAGTGGAGTAAGATAAAAATGGCTGTTTCTGTTTGTCTCTTCTTGTGGGGGCCTGGAGCAGCTGTGCTTCTACAGTAGTGTGTGTGTGTGTGTGTGTGTGTGTGTGTGTGTGTGTGTGTGTGTAGTTAATGGTGCATTTTCTTTTGATGTTCCTTCACTAGGCATGGGCAGCAGTGGCAATCTCCATGGCAACAGGCGTGCAAAAGCTGAAAAGATTCTCCTAGTAAGTGCATGTGTGTGTGCATGTTTGTATCTGTGTTTGTACACACACACACACACACACACACACACACACACACACACACACACACACACACGGGATATACTGCATGTGTGCATTCAAGCAGGTGTATTACTGTCAGGTGAGCTTTAAATTGCCTCAGATGAGTTGCACCGTTCACTATAATCTGTATTCCTCTTCTTGTAGTTTTATTATAATATGCCTGCTGAAATCCCTGTGAACTAAGAGACTGACAGACATTTATGTTTTAACAGCAACAGTTAACTGCAGGCTGAACTGCAGTCTGGGCCTTAGCCAAGCCCTACCTATCAAAGCTGTAGATATCCAAATTAATTGTTCCTGAGGCGGCCACTTGAACTCAGGGAGAGGTACTGTAAGCTGCAAATCATGTGCCATTTTCAGACTAATACACGGGATAGAAACATTACTCAAATCACTTAAAATTGGAAAATCAATGTGCACTCTCCAAACATTGATTCAGTTTAATTAGTTGTTCTTGCTCCAAACAAAAAGTTACAGAGGCAGCCTTCGCTTTCATTCCAATCACTTCACTCATTTTCACACTGGCCCACACAAACACTGTGAGGAAAGATTGAGGTGTGATGGAATGATTCTCACAGTGGTTAGCAATATATATTTACAAGCCTTTGTTCCTGGCTACTTACTTGCAACCAGTTTGTTGCTGCTTCATAAGCTTTACAAAAGCAGAGTGGTGGACTTTAAAGACTAGAAAATCTGTGAAATTAGTGAAAAATAATATTATTATTCGTTGTCCCTCTACCAGTGTTGCGCCACTAGCCCGTGTCTAAATAAGTTTACTGCTGCAAAGTATTCGTAACACTGAGAATGAAAGGTGTTTATATAAAGGTGATATTTCAGTCCTTAATTTTCATGTTGATGACTATATATTGTGTGGTTTCTATAAAGTGGCTATAATCAATATTTCTGTATGTATCAAATGACAATGTGAAAGTGGTTGCTCGTATTGATGAACCTATAGAGAATTCTCACCTAAATCTGCAGCTCCCCTCGGATTTACAGAGCTTTATAGTGAGTTCCAGCTCATTGTTTTGATGTCTGGCCCGCAACTTAACTGTTTTGGTTCACTCTCACTGTTCTAGCATCATTGTCGAGGCCAAAAGCTCTAAAAACCCACTGTACACTACCTGCTCAGCACCAAATGGCAGCCAGACACAGGTAGCGACTAGCTGGTGAAGATAGTGGAGCATTTAGCAGCTAAAGAGCCAGATATTTCCCTCAGCAGCTGGTAGAGACCAAAAACAGAGCTAAAAACAGTGTATATTGGACTTACATTCACCATGTGGACAGAAACACGACTCCTAATGAATGATAATACTGCTCCTTAACTCCTGCATGTGTAAATAAGCAACTGTTTGCTTACAAGTTTGTCATATTAACTTTAAAGGTGATGTTAATGGTAAGTCAATGTTTGGCAGGTTTAAACTACACTAAAGAATATTTTTACATTAAAAGGAAAAAACAACTCATGTTTCTGATTTACGGCCTGCAACTTTACTTTGGTTAAGTCTCACAGTCCTTATGAACCTTGTTTCAACCTGCTATATGCTCCCTGCTCAGCACCAGATGGCTTACTTACAAGTGAACATAGTCAGATATTTCCCTCAGAAGTTGGCGGAGAGAAAATCAGAGCAAACAGAATATTGGACTCACAGTATGTTTGTTGAGTGGCCAGAAACACGACTCCAAATAAGTGCTAACTTTTTGCGAACACATTCACTGTATCAACTTAAAAACGTGATATGTCAGCGTTGTGTTTACCGCTTGTTGCATAGCCCCCACGTGGCAAATAAATAAATAAATTGGTTAATGCAGGTTTAATCAGCCATTTCAGGTTACCTTCAACAGATTACTTCACATAACCACTGAACTTGCTCATAAATTGTAACTGAATGAGGACTGTTTTGTGGAAATACATAACAGAATGAATCCTATGGGGATGATATTATAGATTCACAAGGTAATACAGCCACACTGATTATAAAACACGAAGGAGGAAATAGCTGGAGGTTAGCAGAAAGCACATATGGACTAATGTACATCACTAGGGTCATGATCACAAGCGTTAATTCAACGCATGACTTCGCATAGGATGAACAAATGGAAAAATACCTTTTTACTTCTACTGGTGCTTGGCTGTCCCTGAGTTAAGGCACTTTTACAGAGTGAGTGAGGTTGTTAGTCAGGATTAATGACCTTATCAATATTAATTTGGTTGAAAAGATAGCTCACGGCAATTACTGAGAAGATAATATTTGTCCTCCTCTTGAATCCCATAATGAGCTGCAGTAGACATATTGCTAACCTTCATGAATCTACATTTAATATTAATTCATTCAAATGGATGTGAGCATCGGGCCTATAAGACTAGCGGCTAATGCAGGGATGAAGAGTGATGATGGCCTCACAAGCTCTTTGCCTTTTACTGCTGCAGTAGTATTTTCACATGAATCTCACAATCAAGATTAAATTGACTTCATGGGTGTGCTTGGCGTCTTTAGGTTTTAAGCAGGTATTTGGCTTTTAAGCACAGTGAGAGTTTTCAAGCTGTCAAAAACAGGAAAATGTGGTCTCTTTTTTCACGTCAGGTTTAAATGCAGTATTTGCTTTAATTTCCTTTCACAGATTTTATTTGTCCAGTAGTCCAAAACACTGCTGCTAAATATGAAGATCTGGATCCTGCAATACGAAATTTAAACACCACAGAAAATGACGAATCTAATTGAATGACCAGCCCTGACTTTCATCGAGTCCATTCTATTCTTTCACAAAAACGAATACAGTTTTTTATGAGTGTGAACTCCAGACATCAAATGTAAGCTAAATATATCAGGGTGTATTCAAATACTCTCACAATTATAATAATTAAGAGAAAATAATTAAAAGAGATAAGCATGTTTCTCAGAATTTAGGACATTTAGACAGACATTTAGGCAATTAAATAGGGGCTTTAAATTAAGTCAAAGGACTGTGTGGCTTCATGTTTACTTAACTTCATAATTCTTTTTCAATCATTTCCCTTTTGATAGGACTTTCACACTACTACAGCAGACACTATCTGTTGCAATGTTATTTCTAATCGGAGTGTACACAACTAGTATCCATACAAATCAGCATTACCTCATTGCCACCTAGCTAGACTTGGTCGAAAACCACCCTCTGCTGGCTAAATTTAGAGCTGTTAAAATTGTCTTCGAGTTTTCGAAGCACTAAAATGCAGCAGTGACTTGCCCAAATTACATTTCACGACTGTATTCAATCATAGCTAAATGCTAAACAGCTCACACAGTTGTTCATTTTTTAGTCTGCTTGACGGTTGTTTACCTTCCATCTCTGACTCAGTTTCCCGTGAGCCTCCAACCCGGAGCAGGGGCAGTGACGTAAATTTTATGCGACTGTCTAGCGCACAGCTGACCTAAACAACTCACCGGATGGACGTAGTTTAACGATAAAAACTGATAATTTTAGTGCTATTCAGTGGCTGTGGTGGTGTTGAATAGCATTGAGCCTCTCAGTTTGAAATGTATCTCTTATTTAATGTTGCCGGAACTCCGTTTTACACGTTATCTAGTCGGTGATCCCGCTGATAAACCAGCTCGTGTTGTTGCTGGGAGTCTATCCTAGCCAGTTCAAAATGACTCTGCCAGCTTTGCACAACGCTGGTGTGTTTTACAGGCGGATTTTGTCACAGTTTCCACAGGACATCAGTTTAGCTTTTGCTTATGGATCGGGCGTTTTAAAACAACACGGGACCAACCAAGGTCAAATGGAGGTAAGTGACAGCTGCCCTGCCAGTTTCCAAATACTGCTCATGACATTAAACTTGCACTGACATTATAGTATAGCCTTTCTAGATTGCACATGTTTGAATAAATAAAGTTAGGTTGCTGTATTTCCTGTACTTTGTCTTTAGCTTTTTTTTGTTTGTTTCTTTGTTTTTTGCAGTGTCCAATGATACAGGGGTTTGTAAGTTTTCAGCCTCACACTCACTTCAATAAGTGAAATTTGATAATACTAAGAGCTAGGCTCAGTATTAGTACATGAAGTGGTAGGCAATGTGGTTGAGGTCAGTATCACTATAATAATATGGATGTTTGAAATCAATATCACTATATTAATATGAATCGTTTTCTGATATAGATGCACTGTGCTCTACAATATTTCAAATATCTATTCCAAAAATCTAACATAAAATAATCAAATTATTTCAGTGCAATGACGTGTGCTCCACATTACATCAGACAAAAATCTTCACACATGTGTAACAACAACTCATTTTGTTATTTTGTTTTACAATTTGCTCCGTTTTATTAATTTGAACAACAGAACTTTAATAACATGATGTGATCATATATCACAATATGATTGCAATGAAAGTTGATGATCAACAATATTGAATTATTGCCTCACCCACTACATGTTAGTATTTGAAGCTGTGTCCTAATTCATTGTATAAGATGATGTGATGTCCCCTGTATTGTGTGTTTACCTCTAATATATACAGAAGAACATGCTGGACTTTGTGTTTGCGGTGGACGACCCAGTGACGTGGCACACCATGAATCTGCTGCAGAATCGCAAACACTACTCCATCCTCAAGCTGCTGGGGCCCACGACGATCAGCTCCATACAAAATGAACACGGGGCTTCGGTATACTACAACACGCTGGTGCCTGTGGATGGGAGGGTAAATTACTTGTCTCTCTTTTTATGTTTCATCATCTTTTTCTATACCAACCACCATGACTCTTTTTTTCCGTAATGAAACCGTCCAGTTCTCACTTTATTCTGAAATCTCCTCTTGTGTTTCTGTAGCAGCCAGGAATTCACTTTTATAATTGGTCTTATTAACTACATACTTTAATGACCTTCTCCTCTTTCTCTCAGATAATCAAATATGGTGTGATTAGTACAGAGTCTCTGATAGATGACCTGATGCACTGGAAGACCATGTATGTTGCTGGACGCCTTCACAAACCAGTCAGTATCATGATCGGACTGTTTTGGTTCAGTCAGAAAATCTGAGCTGCGTAAAACTGATTCATTTATTGTGCAATTGTTTATTGGACAAAGTATTTATTGTCAAACCAGTCAAATGTTTTCTTAGCTTTTCACAAAGTTATTTAAAATATGTTCCAAAAGGATACAGGACAGTCTTGTAGTTATTGCACATTTGACAAAATTACTACCTATTCAGTTAAATCTTATCAGGTTTTGCTCAAATGTATGCGCACAAATGCTTATGTGTGTATGTGTATTTTTATGTGTTCTCACTCAGGTGAAAATGCTGGTGCAGAGTGAGAATGGAAAGCTCCGTGCTGCTCTGGTGGCCAACCTGAAGAGTGCTGTGACAGCCTCCTTCCTCATGCTGCCAGAGAGCTTCGCTGAGGAAGACCTCTTCCTGCAGATAGCCGGTCTTTCTTATGCTGGTAACGAGCAACTAACAAAAACCTGAAGAAAATTAACACGTACACATTTATAAGATGCATGCATGGTTGCAAATGTACCAAATCAGATGTATTAATTACACAGAGATGAAAACCATTTCTTTTCTGTACTTTCTCTCCCACTTAAAGCGCGCGCACACACACACACACACACACACACACACACACACACACACACACACACACACACACACACACACACACTTGCTAATCCAAGATTATCTAAGATTGTGGTTTTCTTTGTAGTAACGGTCTGGCCTGTGTGGTTCAAAAACTTCGAATGCTAATGCAGGTAGAGTGCGCTCCAACATGCTGGACGTTATTTGTAATCCATCTCTCAGCGGGGTTCTGAGTTACAGGGTTCGTACAAAGTTTGGAAAATGCTTAATTTTAGCCGTTATGTTTTCAAGGTTAGGAATATGCTTGAATTCGAATATACTCCTTGAAAAATGCTTGATTTTCAACATAATCTGGTGTTTCATCATCTACACAATTACTCATGTAAACCAAAATTATTTTAATATTTGAATTTTGCTCTTAAAAAGCTGTATAAACTCTGGAGTTAGTTGACTGGTGTATGAATGGTTCTAAGTAATTGGACTGATGGTTCTAGTGCCTCAAGACAGAACTACTGGTGAAAAATTCAGGTGTAGTGATGTGAAATTGAAGCCGTTAAATTAATGTTTTTCTTTGCTTACATGCTACATTACCATGTAGGTTCCCAAGCTACAGACCCATAAGCTAATGTCATGAGTAATGAGCTAATGAGTGTTGTATCACTGCCAGAACTTTTACACTGGGAACTGAACACCAGAAGGAGTTTAATATCTCAGAATTTGTTATAGCTACAGTATGTTATTACAGCAAAGGCTGTAAAGCAGATATCATAGCAAATATATCTTACACTTACACAGAAAACATTCTGTATTTGCCTCTTAAGGGGATTTTCGAATGGTGATTGGAGAAGATAAATCCAAGGTGGCCAATATCGTCAAAGACAACATTCAGCACTTCCGGATTCTGTACAGCAACATCCTACGGGACTGCCCTCAGGTGGTCTACAAACCTCAACAAGGAAAACTGGAGGTAAAACATGACACACACACACACACACACACACACACACACACACACACAAATGCAGAGAACACACACCTACTTTTATTATCTCACTTGATATGTACAGTACATTGTATGTGCTGTATCTACAGTTTTGCCTCTTTTAACTTATCACTCATGATTCATTACCTGTGGACCACAGTGGTGTAAAATGTTAAACATACATGGGTATACATCTGGTGTATGACCACTCAGATGAGACCTGTGGATGTGATAGTCGGTGCTGCTGGAATTCAGTTTACTGTATGCGTCTCTGTTCATTTATGCTTGTTTGTGTGCCTGCAGGTTGACAAAAGTCCAGAGGGCCAGTTCATCCAGCTGATGGCATTGCCTCGGACCCTCCAGCAAAAAATCACAAAGCTTGTCGATCCTCCGGGGAAAAACCGAGACGTGGAGGAGATCCTGCTGCAGGTTGCTCAGGACCCAGACTGTGGAGCTGTCGTACAGCAAGGTTCGGACTAAAGAACGGGTGGAGGGATGTAGAATAGAGAAAGATACAGAGGGAGGAAATGAAGTTCTCTGGAGATGAAGCATGATGATGGTAAGACAGGCACAAACAGATGGAGAGATAGTTGGACAGAAAAAATTTCATTAAAATTCACTCCTCTGTGATACAGTGCACTTTGGTTGTACAGATCCAGGCCGATGTCATGTGTGGTGAATATTAGATAAGGCAGGATTATGCTACATATAAATAATGTTAGGAATCCAATGTACCGACAAACTAGCAAAGAGAGTATATTGTCAAAACATGCCCAGAATAAAAGTGCTGATGGATAGGAAAACTAAACACGTAGTAAATCAAATAAACATGTCATCCCATGGCACATAAGGCCATCAGTGCCAAGACGCACCATCACTCCTGGTTTCATCAAAATCAGACCTGTAGTGTAGCAGATAGGGTCCTTGTAATCTTCTAATTTTAGGCCAGTAAAATGTCATTTTTAATTGCTGGAACTCAATGCTGAAATGCATCATTCCTCCAAATGTATCCAAAATTAGCGCTATCTGAGATACAGTGTCACATTTGGGTAAACAAATTTAACACTTATCTGTAACACCCCTGTTGGATTGATCAGTGTCATTTTTAAGGACAATTTGAATGTGTAGCAGTTTAATGTCATGTTGAAGGAATTAAGCTGATTCAGAGTTTGAAATTTGAACCATAACAAACTCATTGATAAAGAGAATTCATCACTTCATCACGCTATATGCCAGTAAGCAAAATTTAAAAAAACAGGTTCTTGTTAAGATGGAGATACATGGATACAGTAAATGGCAAACTATTGATTATTTAGGGAAAAATGTTGTTGAATTTGTGTGAGTAGATTTTATGGCCTCTACTTTAAGTAGCAGTCATACAATCTTATTGCAGAGTGATGAGATATTTATTATTGTATAATTACATGTTTTTGTTCCTCCTCAGGTATTTCATCTATTGTGAAATCGTCTAGCATAACACAGGGTATCAAAGGCATTGCTACAGCTGGTAGGCACTCTTTTCTTCTTTGTTTGTTTGATATTTTGGCAAAATCCTAGATGATTTTGACATTTCTGGAAATACACTTATTTGTTTTCTTGCCAAGAGTTACGTAAGATGATTGATACCACTCACTGTGCCTATGAAAACAGCTAACCTGGCTGTAGCCAAAGGTAACAAAATCATCCTGCATTTTTAAAGCTCACTAATTAACATGTTATGTCGTATTTGTTTAATCTGTACAAAAACCAAAGTATAAAAATGACAATTTATGGGGTTCTGGAAGGTGGATTTCGTTACCTTTGGACATAGTCAGGCTAGCTGTTTCCCCCTGTTTCCAGTCTTTGTGCTAAGCTAAGCTAACTGGTTGCTGCCTGTAGCTTTATATTTACTGTACATTCTCTCTTGTCAATAAGGCAAATTAGCTTATTTCCCAAAATGTCAAACTATTCCTTTAACGTGGCCTTTAAGCACTGTGCGCCTCGTACCTTTTTAATTAGAAACATGGACAATCTTTTAAGAAATGGTATTTTGGACAAACTAGACATCTCTAAAGTGTGTTCTTAACCCTTCCATGGTGTATTAACAACTGTTTTAATGTAGAAATAGTGTTCTTCTAATGTGGTTGTTAATGTTCAGTGCACTGTGTGTCCTGGTCCTCCCCAGGCTTGTGGAAGACGGTGTCGTACAGCTCCAAGAAACTGATAAAGATGTGGAAGGGTTGGAGGAGGAAGCCATCTGTCTCACAGATGTCCTGATCCTGTCTGTTTACCAGGAACCTCGTCTTTGTCTAACTGTCAGCCAGAAAATCGACGTCCCCATCTTCTGATTTTAATCTTGACAAGCTGTGGCTGGAACAATCACACACTCACCTCTGGCTGTGTCACTGCATAGCCTCTATGAGTGGGATCACAGGTGTAAGTCTGTGTTTGAATTGTGTAGAACTGTCTGTACAGCTGCCCTTTATCATGCAGTTCATAAAAGATGTAGAAAAGAGGTTGACATTTCACTAGCCCAACTGAATTATGGTTGACATTTAATGGTACTACAGACTGGACCTTTCTGGATAACGACTACAGTGACTGGCGAGGAACTGCTGAACCAGCTATGTCTGAAGCCACAGCACAAAATCAGTGTGAGCACAGCATGCAACGAGTACCACAAGTATAATGAAGAAAATGCTTTGGTGTCATCTGACATCTTTTGAATTATGTGAGTATCTGTGCATTTTCTATGTGAATGGTGCTACCTAGATGAGAGATGATGGGCAGCTAAGATGCTGAAATAGCGCAGAAATTGAGAATGCTATTTCTGTGGGTAATTCTCGTCTTTGTGCTGAGAAATGACTTTAATGAATATGTGATATGAGGGCTGGTGTAACATGCACACCTCTTATTTTCATGCTGTTTTTGATGGTTACATCATAATTAATAAAAAATAGGATCACATTTATTTTATGATAAAGATGTTCCTCATTGTTAACAGCTGTTTACCTCTCTGCCACCCTCCTGTTAGTCATATTGACAACTGGAGGTCTTCGGTGGGAAAATGCATCGATTGGTTCTTCACAAATACTTGCTGTAGTCTAATTCAGTTACAAGAAATGGGTTTAATAAACGTTTTAATACAACAGCATCTATGACTATTCTGTTTTCAGTAGCATGATTTTTTTATTTTTTTTTTATTTTTTACCTCATTTAAGTCCACAAAAAATCCCAAATGAGTCTACAATGTGAAGAAATCATTAGAAAAGTTTGGTGGATCCATTACTGAACATCATAATATCCTTTTGTTTTTTGGACATTTCTTTATGTATTCGACATTGACAGCTGAAGAGAGAGAGTGACAGGAACGGTGGGCTCTGCCAGGTGAGCTACCGGGGCACCCATTCTGTTGTTTTGATTGTTGGTCTACTTGATTAGGATTACCTGGCTTTGCCAACTTAACTGGTTTAGCCACTAAACTGCTAAATGTTAAGTGATGATTATTCATAAATGATGACACCTCACTTTATTTTTTTTACAAATTAATATAACAAAATGTTACTAAAATTATAATCACAATAAATATTAGATTCTCTCTTGTCCTCAGTTTTGATTCATGCTGCTCTGCTTGATTGTGACAGATTGAGAGATTATTAGATTATTATTTTTTAAAAGTTAATTTTTTTTTCATAATGCAATTCTGTTTGTGAAAGTCATGTCTATAACTTTACTTATTTACTTTACTTGCGACTGCATTTAATTTAGGTGTGTCAGTTTTAGGGTCCTGGTATTGTGGGCACTGACTCAGTGGCATGCCGCACCGGTACACCAACATGGAATAAAGCCATCATTAATATCATTAGTTGCACCTGTTCTTTTCCGGCTATGACAAGTCAAAATGTCTGCTCTGATAAAGCAGCAAAACAAACACTGCAGAGCAAAAAAATATTTTATTTTTTTAAAATACAATAAAAGGGTCTAAATATACATTTATGTAGAATTTGCCTTATTTGGAATAAGGTTAATCATATCATTTTTGCTTTAATTTTCTCTCTTATAATCAAAAATACCAAAAGACAACATCTGATAAAGGTCTACTGGTCCTTCATCCCATCATAGTGCAGTCAGTGGTACCAGCCACTTCCTGGTACTGTCACTTGTTTCTTTTAATCCACCTTTTTAGTCATCATGAGTCATACTTTAAAAAGTGACTTCAGTTATGGACACATGAATCATCTTAGGGTAGACTCACATTACCTTGGGTTATTTGTCGTGTGCACGTTTTTTTCACTGATAATCTTCCAGCCTTTATTGAATTTTTTTCATCTCTATGTACTTTGGGACAGAAGTACTCAGATCTTTTACTTAAAAGTAAAAAAGTAGCAACTCTGTTACAAGTAAAAGTCATTTGCTCAAAATTGTATTTGAAGACATGTTCTAAGACATAAAAATATTCTGATTTGAATAAAAATGTGTGTCTGATAAGATTTTTCCTCAACAAAACTCAATTACCTTGTTTATCATGCAAATATTTTCATTTCAAAAGTTTTAACTGCTGGACACTCCTACTTCACTGAAAAGTCCATATTTATGTTATTGGATTATAATTTTTGAGACATCAGTGTGTAAGCAGCTGGAAAAGGTGTTTTTTTTTTTTAACTTTATTTTCTACATTAGATACTGCTGTTACATACATAACAATGCATCATAATTTATTTTTATGATTATTTTGTGTTAATAATCTAAAGCTGCAAAGTGAGTAGTACCTAAAGCTGTTAAATAAATGTAGTGGAGTAAAAAGTGCAACATTTAGTGGAGTATAAGTATAAAGTAGAAATACTCCATTGTATTTAACTGTATTTAAATACAGTAGTAGAG
This sequence comes from Maccullochella peelii, assembly GCA_002120245.1. NCBI lineage: Eukaryota > Metazoa > Chordata > Actinopteri > Centrarchiformes > Percichthyidae > Maccullochella > Maccullochella peelii. The sequence continues at coordinate 45,424 of LKNJ01001242.1, read as the reverse complement.
TAAATGTACTTAGTTACATTGCACAAGTGTATAAAAATTGTATGCTTCTCTTACATAAACTGCTGGTCACTGAGAAGTTGAGAGTTAACTGTCTTGCTCATAGGCACTTAAGTAGAAGCCTAGTAAAGGGAGGGAGCTCTCCTTAATCATCCCAGACCATTTCAGACTGCCTGAGGTATAAACACAGTGACAGTAGCCTAACCTTCAGAGATGTGATGCAATGCTCTATTATCATAATATATGCTGATATCATTGCTTCAGTCCTCCACCAATCAGCGCGCTTCACTTTCACCACCTGCTAGGAACTGAATTCCATCATTCCAGGCATTCCTGCCCTCCCTACTCCTCCTCCCTCCTCCTCTTCTTCCTCGTTTAGCCTACAAGTTAGTCCCGACAGCTCTGCTACTATTGTCTCCCCTCATACAGGACCGTTTAGCCGTGGCTTTTGTTCTGACTCTCTGTGTGCTTGTGTTTTGTTTTTATTTTTATTTTTATTTTTCTGTGTGGACATTTATCATACCAAAGTGGCGCTTGAATGAGGTATGTGCTGCTAAACATCAAGTTGTGTGTGACTGACATTGTTTCGGGTTTGTAGGATGAAAGTGCGCTCTTTTTTTGGCTCCTATGGTGCAAATTCAGTCAGTTCTTAGTTCAATATTCCGCGTGTAAATGAAGACTGCGTTGAGAACAGATTTACGACAGGGCTGAAATAATATCCGCCTGGTTATTGGAAGGTGAAATTTCATTCACGATATGAAGCGGCACTGGCGGGTTCCCAAACCTTCTCATGTCAAGAAATCCCATGTAGCCATAGGCTTTCCTCCAGGGATTTGGGGACATGTAGTTGTCTCTGTGTGGTGGAAGAGAGTGCAGAGAGTGAAACCCAATCACAAAACCATGTAGCGATACATTTCTAACGTGGTGCCACCACGTTAAAGCTATATTGTGCCTTTTATTTGGCTGTGGACCTTCCTGGATACCACTTAAGGGACCGATAAGGAAGCACTGAGTCAGGCTGATATAAACACAGGGCTGGTGGGAATACAAGCGGACGCACTTGCTACTAATAAAATCGGTTTCAGTTTTTTCCCGAGTCATTCATGAAAAGTTTGTCGCATTTCTTTACGCGCAGCACGTAGACAGTGTTGTGGCGAGATACAGGACAACAAACCTGAACTGTTTGCAGTTTAGTCTGAAACCGCAGGAATAGTTTTTAATTATAATCTTGCTCAAAACGCTACTTTCCTGGAGAAATGAGGGAAAGGTATCTTAGGAATGCAGAAAGAGGGAAGAGAAGCGCGCTGGAGGTTTTATTTTTTTTAAATCCACAAATACCTTTCATAGCGCAGCTCGACTGAAGGCTCAACACTGTAGGACAAAAAACCCCAAAAATGCTAAAACAAACTTTCACAGGAAGGTCATTAATATTGTAACAAACTATAAGACAATAACAAGAAATAAGTACTAAATACTACAATTCCTGCATTCAAACTTAAGTAAGAACAGAAGTATTATAAGCAAGGTCTTACTATAAGTGTCAAAAGTACTCATGTAGAATGGACATTTTTCACCAACTTCTGAAATTTTATTGACCAAACGATTAATCGATTGACAAAATTACCGGCAGATTGATCGATAATGAAAACAGTTTGCAAATCAAAATCAGGGAAGACCGTTTTCTGCTTCGGCAAAGTTCATGTTCAACTGCTTGTGTTAATGATGGCAATAAAAATTGGAAAAATAAAAGGTTTTGTAGAAAAACATATTTATATTTCTCAAACTATGTCAAAAGTCTCATTTTGGTGTTTGTACCAAAACTCAGGTATCATGTTGCTACAGGTACATTTCAAATGATACCCTAGTCTTTATAGGAATCATAATAGTGATTTTATTTACAGGCCTGTGAGATCTTGAAACAGTTTTGGAGCTCTACTTGGCATCTATCAAATATGAATTTGCTACATAGAGATGAACAAGCCAAACAGTTCACCTTAACATTTTCAGCACAGTGCCCTCCCCTCTGTCCCACAGGCATCCAAGCATGGAGACCCCACTGGATGTTCTGTCAAGAGCAGCATCATTTGTTCATGCGAATGAAGAAGAGAGTAAGTTGGATCAGACTACCAGTTCCTCTTGTGATTGTGTGTGAATAGAAGTGGAGTTTGGACGCACGTCTTTTGCTCCCACTCTTTCTGTCTGGACTCTTGTGCTGTCAAAAGGTGCACTGTGGATGAACGATTTGTGCCATTAGAGTCGCGTTACGTATCGATGAAGTGCAACATTATGTTCAGCCATGATCCTTGGCCCTGTTTTCTGCTGTAAGACAATAGGCGTCTTTGTGCTGTGCAGGCTTGCAGTTGCAGATACACAGGCAAATAAGACCAACCGCACTCAACTGCCATCATCGCTGCTTTTTGCCCAGCTGCTTGTATTAACCTGCTTTCACTGGAATCAGGGTGGGGTGCTTCTCTGTCCCATCTGTTTCTACTTCCATTTCAGCGTCTTTCTGTCACTGTCCTGTTGATCTCTGTTCATCTTCTTCTCTCTTTCACTCTCCTCTCAGTATCCCTGCCTCTGTCTTCTTGTGTCTTTTCCTTTTATCCTCTCCTAATCATGTCTGAGGACTTCTGGCGTTGCTGAAAAAAAAAAAAAATTCCTTCCGAGATTAAGGGGAAATTGGCCAATCCTTGTCAGCAGGCCTCTCCACAGCCAGCAGGCCCCTGAGCTGAGTGAAACCTACAAGGACACTTAACATTCAGCGGATACCACTGATAATTGATCTGCACTGTTTAGAGGTTGAAGTTTAGTTTGTTGTTTTTTAGTTTTCTCCTCAACGGATTGTGTGTCATGTATTTAATAATTGCTCTCTGGCTCTCCGTGCAGCACTCAGACTTAATTCACCGTTGTAAAGGAAGAATTTAAAAAACGTTCAGAGTGACAAGCAGGTGGAGGTGAAAGAATTTGAGCCTCCTCAAGCATCAGGGAGCACTGTGATGATTTGAATTCTTAAAGGGAAGCCAAATAATGTACTGAATTGCATTAAGAGAAGTGAATATTATAATTTGGTAGAAATCCAAGTTAGCTCTTGTTACAACCATTTCACACTGAGAAAACAAGTTCTTCAAGTTTTTAAGAGATGCATGATAGTTGATCAACTTGGAATATACAGTAGGAAAGTTTTGGATAATTGCTTGCGTTCATTGGTGTATTGGACTGGGAATATTTAGAAAGAGCGTCTCCCTTGTCACCAGTTTGTTCTCATAAGGCTTCGGCTTAAATCAGCTTCCTTGCACTTCTGAGTAAAATGGCATGGGAGCTCTCCTCCCCTCCTCCTCTGCTCCCTCGCTCCCCTGCAGTGTTTTTGTTTTTTCCTCTGCACTGATGTCACTTTTTGTTGTGGGCTGTGCACGGCCTCTTTGTCCAAAGACAATGCACTCGACCTGTTTCCACAATAGTGCAGAAGAAATGGGCGAGCCAGCCAGCCTACCAAGGTAGTTAACCAACCAGCTAGTGTGCAAAACTAAGTGCGAGTCAGTCAGCCGACCAGGCCAACTGGCAGTTGAGTCAATAACCTCTGCATGCTTGTTTGCATTTATGACAAGCCTTTGTAATGCCTGTGCTGCACTTGATACCAGAGCACTTGCCGCAGAACAGGGAGAGGCTCGGGCCTTCCTTCTCAACAGCCGCTGTAACTCAGAAGGACCAAGTGGGGCTTGTGGGGGCCACTGCTGCACTTCACAACACTTAGAGCTTGAAATGTAAAGCATTGTTCAAATTTTTTTAAACCACACTGCGGCAGATAACCCATCTCTGTTGGGAAATGAAGTTCTCAGATTATTACACAAACGCTGTCTTGAGGGGAATGAATGAATTATTTATTGGTCCAAGGTCGCACTGCTTGGCTCAAGTGAAAAATATACTACAGTAATATCTCAAAATAGATTGTTGGCCTTGGCCCGGATTAATTAAGGCTGCTTGAATATAAGTGCTTATCTAAAATTAAAACTCTGTCTACATTACACATAATATTTGTGATGGGTTGAACTCAGTAACAGCTTTTTTTCCACAGAGCAGAAGGCATCAGCCCACAGTTGTTACAGATTTCAGGTCAGGAAGACCTGCAGGCCAGAATCAGGGGTGAGAACAGTACTTTCACCTCCTCTGCATGTTTTTCAAGTAAAGAAATAATTGAATATGTGGATTTATTTACAATTAATATTCTCCTAAAAAGACTCAAATTGAAGATCAGTCAGAGAAAAGGCAGTAAAGGACAGTGCTTGTTGTAGTAAATATGCAATTGCATTATTTATCACAAAGTAATAGGTCTCTAACAACAACCAGAGTGTAGGGTTAGTGCATTGACAATGTTTGTTTTATTAATGTCATTGTTAGGAAAAGCATGACAAAAAATGTCATCATGATTTGTTATTTGCTAGATATGAACGGATATAAAAAAGTTAAGTCACCTCGACTTCTGAAACCAAACTAACACCATAAGTTACACACACATACTGTATATATGCACACACTTCAGCAGGGCTGATCCTTGCTGTGAGTGAGCTTGAACTCCCACCTTCTGGTTGAAGGACAAGCTGTCTGTGAACAACACTAATCACAGGTCTTAAGTCAAATAGTCCTGACCTTGAATATACAGTAATTACACACTTACTAAAAAAGCAGTGAAGTAAGCAGTGCCTTTTATATTTAATGGTGAATGTGGAGAAAATGCTTAATACTTGCCATCATCCCTGCATAGCAATTTTGGTGGTAACTTGGTAGATCTTGCAGTGTGCTCCACCCTTCCTGGAAGCAAACCTGTATTTGTAATCAACCTTAAACAGTCTGGATTGCACTACAGGCCCAGCTGCGAGGACAGCTCGAAATATGTTTGTTTGTAACTCAGTGTTTTCTAAAATATAGCAGTTTTTAGTACATTTTTTTTAGTGCTGGTGGTTTAGGGCCCTACTGAAGAGATGGAATATGGACCTTTTGTTTCTGACCGGAACCACAACAAAAGAAGAACTGGTGCCAAGAAAGTGGTTGGCTGAGATCTGTACAGTGCCCTCTGCTCTACTTCTGCACACACAGAGATACACATGCTGTACACTGAAATCCCGCTTGTTTGTTTAGAGAAAACACACACACACACACTTACAGAATCCCCCCTTCATTGTTATAGTTTCCATGGTTTGTTCAAACACCCCCAGTCTTTTCCTAGCTCTTGGTGAAGGGAAGCAGTCCATGAATTACAGACCCTTCTATACTGCTCTGTCTATAACACTATAAGTGGCTAGTATAGGTTGTGGACAAAATAATAGGAACACCTTACAGTATATAATACATTCTGATACAACAACACTGCAAATTGCTCTGCAAAAATCACCATAGAGCTGAGTTAACACCAGTCTCAACAAAGACAAAACATTCTGAGCTTAAATAGTTGCATTCATCGCAAGGCTGCACTGGATTGTGTGATTTTGACAGTTGTTCCTGTTATTTTGTCCATACCCAATATAAATATCTGGTCTTGGGTGGGTGTAAGTACATCTGGTCATTGCTTACTAGTACATATTTGATCCCCACTACCATCTAAATTTGCCGAACACCTTGTTTAAATATAGTTAAACTTTGTTAGAACGGGGTCTCCATTTAGCATTAGACAGGTGGGTAATAATCTGACTTAAAATGTATTCATACACTAACATGGTTCTTAAAATGAGGCAGAGGTGGTACCTTAGACATGGTCTACTGAACCTTGATTTATTTTTTTAGCTATGCTAGCGGTATGGCTCTAGGGATGGCAATGTCAGTCTGTCGTTTTGTCCATCACTTTGGTCCAGACTGAACTATATATAAACAAAGATTTGATGGATTCCCTTGAAATTTTGTACAGACATTCGTGGTCCGCAGAGGATGAATCCTATTGACTCTGGTGACCCTCTGACTTATCGATCTAGTACCGTCATCAGGTCAATTTCTTTTTTGTCCAGTACTTTTGTTTATGACCAAATAGCTGCAAAACTAATTTTGATTAGCAGCTATTACATATCGGCCTCAACTGTACTTTGTGTTTAGTGGTAACACACTAAACTAAGATGTGAACATGGTAAACATTATACCTGCTAAACATGTTAGCATGCTGACATTAGCATTTAGCTCAAAGAACCGCTGTGCCTAAGTACAGCCTTGCAGAGCCACTAGTGTGGCTGTAGACTGTAAGTCTTGTTTTAATAGGAAGATCAATTTAAACATGCGTCAGGTCCTGAGCAGATTCACAAAGCTCTTACTCTGCTTATTGGAAGCACCAGGTATGACTGAGCACCTTAGCTGTTATACAAAACTTAACTGAATCTGATCCTTGCTGGATTTCCATCCCTTCAATCTAAAGTTTGTTGGATGGGCTATTTGGGACAGAATTTGGACAGTGTTCTAGTGTCTATTATAGTTTTTATATTCATAGAATAGATTTTATGGAATTTGAATGATTTTGACATTGGGAAGGCAGGCAAACTGTAATTCAGTCTGGTCAATGTGATTGTGCACTGTAGGTCTACGCTGAGGTTGACCAGACTAGCAAAGGTAATCTCATCCTCATCCTGTTGTAGTCCTAGTTATATGAATTTGGTCAATCAGATTTTGCACATTTTAAATCTTTCAAGGGTGGCTTGGTAGTCCTCTCAGTAAGTGAGCGGTCGAGACTAGTCAGAGCTTGTCGTTGCTCGTTGGTGTATAGTCAGATCAACACTGAAAGTGAAATCGGAGAGCTTGCATCATGGCACTTTGTCTAAACCTTGCTGGAGGCAAACAGTATGCTAGGTGGGAGGTAATTTGACAGAGGATTCATGCCTGTGGGTGGGATGGGTTGGGTTTTTGGGTGTGTTTGGAGATTTTTTAGCAAGGAGTGGGTTTGCCTTCCAGCCTGTCCAGGTTTCTGACAGAACTTTCTCAATGCTTCCTGTGTAACATGACACAGGTGTTAAACAACCAGACATAAAGGTGTAAGCATACAGATAGTGAGCAGCATAACTCCATCTCTGTAACTCCTCTTCCCTGCACGGCACGACAGCCAATTATCTCTTTTTGAAGGATTGCTTAAACCAGTGTGAGCACTTTTTTTCCATGGTCAAATAGTCCCTGTGGCACATGCTACATGTGTCTGTTGTTTATTAGCCACTATCTGTTTAACAATGTTAAAGGAATAGTTTGATAGTTCCTGAAGTCTCTTTTGGTTGGTTGGCAACCTCACAATAACAACAAGACTGCTGGAAGTTACTGCAACTTGTCATTTTTACGCATTAGTTTTTGTACTAATTAACGATTAGTTTGTGAGATTTAGAGGTGCTGGTAGGCAGACTTTTTAACGTTTGAACAGAGCTAGGCTAGCAGCACGTCTTTCTGCATCTGCGAGGTTTGTCCCATGACACAGCTGTACTACAGTCTACACGTAGGCTCAGTCTCTGAGTATTACTGATGAACTTCATTTATACTCATCTTTCAAAGAAACACATCATTAGACAAGGAGCTGCTGCCACCACTGATCAAACTATTACTTGTCCTGTGATTTAATGAGTGGACATGCACTGATCTGTCTACTAAGTGTGTGAGTGAGTGACCGACTATAATTTATGACAAAAAGTTCATTGTAGACGCAGCAAACATAACAGTCATAAACAAAACAGTAGGGAAAAATGTGGAGCACACTGGCATCTAGCGCAGTTGTGTATGCATGCTGTGTGTTTGCACAAATTTGTGTGTGCATGCAATAAAAGTTGAAGTATACATGAAAGACTGTATGCTCTATTGTCTCAAACACCACCAGTGTTTTATTGCCTATTTTGCTATCAGCTCCCCAGTCAGTGTCTGTAGCCTTTTTATTGATAAATGGGGTGATAACTATGATGTCATAAACTGTAACCGTGTTTGAGTTATTGCCTGCTATCAGTGTGTGTGTGTGTGTGTGTGTGTGTGTGGATCAAGGAGTCTGCAGTAGATAAATCTTGGTTATCAGCAAAGAGTGCTATAACAATCTCGTGGATGACTAGGTCAAGGTGATGTACAGACAATGTATAGAGTAACACTCTAAACCACTTTAACACTAACTTTATGGTTACACTCCTGATCTTCTTCTCTCACACCTGTTTTATCTCTTTTTTTTCCCATCACAGAAGACATTTACAGTATGAGAGGTATTACTGTAGGAATCCTGCCATTGCCCGTGACTGAGGCATTGGCCTCAAAACAGGAGTTGGTAAGCTGTGGGTCTCCCCACTGCTCCTAAATAGTTAGGGTGGGTCAAATGATAAAGTGGAACAGGGGTTGCACTGTAATTAATCATAGTCCAGCACTGTGATGGACAGAGTTGACAATCATTCTATGAGTCTATCATAGTGTATTAAAGCAAGAGTTTATTAACTTAGCTTATTAGCTTTCTTGTAGGGAGTTAGATGAAATATTGATACCACTCTCTGTCCTGAGATGAAACGATTGATACCTCATGTCTGTCCTTTTTAAATATTAAGTTGGAGCCAGCAGCCAGTTAGCTTAGCATAAAGACTAAAAACAGGAGGAAACAGCTAGCCTAGCTCCTTCTTTGAGTCTCTGCTGGTTGCACAGTGACGACGAGACTCTAGGAAGTCACTGTGTCAGGCCAAGAAACACTTTGGTTACACTTTGTATTTTGTGCCGATTAAATTAATTGTTAATTAGTGAGCTTTGGAGGTGCTAGTAGGTGGATTTTGTCACCTTTGGACAGAGCCAGGCTAGCTGTTTCCTCCTGTTTTCAGTCTTTATACTAAGCTAAGCTAACTGGCTACTGGTTGTAGCTTCATATTGAACCACTGTAATAGTGTATATTTATTAGTGCATTTGTTTTTTTTCTTTCAAAAAGAATGGGGATTAGGCTTCAGAAAGGCTCATTACATGTATGGGTTGCTCAGGGTGGGTTGTCTGTGCTGCTCACTGGACAATTATACTGCTCAAGGAGAGAGGGCTTGGTTTAAATGTAAACTTATTCAAGATCAGTGAAAAGCTGGTTGTGGGAAGTGACAGCTTCCCAGTCTTACCCTCTTCCCACATTCATTTTTCTGTGCCTCTAGATACACTTCCCTCTGCAGTTTAACTTATTAGTCAGTTGACTGCATGACGGACGCACACACGCACACAGGCACTTACGTCATTGTCACTGCTTTGTTAAGTGTCGTGGTTCAGTGGGCGGCCATTAAGAATAGAGGGCAAGGGGCCACCATGGTCACAAGGTCAAAGGTCAAGTGTCAAAGGGTCACACTTGCAAGTTGCAAGGTTAAATACAATTGATCCTTGTTTTTATCTACACACAGCATTTCTGTATTGCACTTTGACTAAAAAATGCAAGATTTTTTCTCAGTACATTTACTGTGGTAATCTAGTAATCATTTTGGATGGCACACTGTTTTTCTTTCTAAACAAGACAACATGTTTTTTCACTTGTGGAAAGACAAGTCTCATTTCTAAAATAGTTGTGTGTAGCTAAGAAAAGATGTGATTAAAGTGATTTGCTTTCAACAACTCTTTGTTGCTCTATATTTAGATATAAACCGTAAGTGATATTTTTATTTTTTTTAATTCCCTTGCGATGCCTTCCTCGTCACTGCAAACTCCTTTATTGGCCTGGGAACTTTTTGCCACCAGCTGATGCTTTTCACCTGCTAGCAAGAAGTTTCACTGTTTGTTTATAAGGTTGTATGAAGAATTATCCATCACGCTGAAGAGGCCAAGTTGTACATACTTTTTTGTATCCATCACCTTTCTTAGATGACGCTTCTCACTCCCACCTGTACCCATCAAAACTTCCTAAGCTTGGCCTGGTTTTTATGGGTCCTCACCTGACAAGAGTGACTGCTTGAATTTGGGGCTCTGGATACTTTTCTTAATATTGGCTAAAGAACTCACGTCCTACATGAGTAAATACCACGCTTTCTGGTCCCACACCAGCTCCGCTGTCTTAGCGAGGGAACTTTTTCTCAGAGCTGTGCTGACCACACATACTTTACATTCCTCTCTTTTTGATAGCACTCACCATAGTTACTCAGAATGAAATGAAACATGATTGCACTGCTGCCTCTCACAAAGAAAAAGTTAGCCTTTGTAGTGCAAAAAAAGTATTACTGCTGCATTTTCTTTGTGAATAGTGAAGTCAGTTGATTTGATTAATGACTCCAGAGTTGTATGTATCCCATATGTGCAGGCATTCAAAAAGAAAAGTTGGCACACAACATAAACATACACCATATTTATTTCATTAAAACTTCTTTTGGGTTTATGTAGACACATTTAAAGAAAAAATAATCTATGTATTTTGCCTTTCGATCCCCTAAATTTAATGTTAATTTTAATTTTCAAAGGGGATTTTCAAGATTTCCAAGAATATCCATTATTTTGAAGAAGACAAAAAGGGTGTTATATATATATATATATATAATACCTGATAGTCTGTGAACATACTCCTCTCAGAAAAGTATGTATTGTATTTGTAGCCTCGGCATCCAGTGATAAGGTTCTGTTGTCAACATCTGAGCATGCCAAGGCTGTAATCCAGGCACAGATGCAGAACATGAGTAGTAATGGCACAGAGCCTGCTGTCCCACATAGGAGCAGTCTTGGCCAATAAATGAAAAGCTCCTGGGGCCAGTTTGTTACCAGCTAATTGTTAGCACGGCAAGAATGTTGTCATAGGTCCCATTGGCCAATGGAGGCACCAATTATTTTCCATCACCAGAAATAAGATCTGTTTGGTGTTATGTTATGTATTTGAAATGCTTGATCTTTCTTTAATTAGCAACGAAACGGACATCAACCAGGAAACGTGTTTTCCAAATTTTTGTTTGAAATAGTGAATGTTCTGTAAGATATCCTTTACACCTTTCCTGTTACATCCGAGTCTCAGCTCGTTGCTGAGAAAAGATTTGCATCTCACAATCAGATCTGAGTTTTGTTCCAGGTAGTTGCATACTTGTAATGACATACAGTAGATATCTAACCTTGCATCGCCAGAGTGTGAGAGTGTGGCCACTGTCTGCCTCATGTTTGTTTTCTTTGTGTTGTAAGCAAAATTTGGCAGCCAAGCTGGAAGGGAGGAGGAGGTGGAAGGAGGGAAAGCACTTATGATTAGGAGGTAAGAAGAGGTTCAGGATGGACATTTAACAAAGGCTGCCAAGGTCTGATATTGTATTTTAAGAGAAGAGCTTTGTTAAATCGATAGAGTAAAAAGAGGACAGGGAAAAAAAAAGCGCAGACAGCAGGTCAATTTGAGAGAAGAGTGAGGCAGTGTTCTCAAACAGTAAAGAGAAGCTGCACAGATGGGCTATAAGGAAGAGTAGGACACAGATGACTTAGATGCCTTGGCTGCAAGTCAACACTTTGCACAGTCCTCAACTGGCTTATGTTGTTTAAGTCACTGCAGATTATATAACAATACTGGGAAACCACAATGATTGTTGAAAATAGGACACAGGTGGTCTGGGCTCCTATTAAGTGGCTATGTGTTCTTAGAGTTCAGAGAACTATCTCTAACTCTAAAATTTGGTCCAACAAATGATGGAAATGACGTAGATGGTTTCACTTTCTGAAAAAAATGATGCAAGGTCCCTGCAAGACAGTGAATCCCCAATCTGAATGGTGTAACATAGTAACCAACAAAGTCCATGTGATCTTGACTTATAATTATATTATTAATTATATTATGAAATCAATATGAACAAGTTTTGGAGGTTGCAACTAACGCTAATCAGACAGTAATCTGTGACTTTATAACCGGGTACAGCATTGAGCTACTCCATTGACAATTAAATGGAGGGTCACTAATTCAGACCAAACTCTCACAAGGCATAGACACACCTTATATCAGGCTGCGGGCCATGGCCTTGTGGTTGAGACATGTAGCTTACCATATAACCACAATGTCTGTAGTTTAACAACAGTATTACTGATGTTTGATGGGATATGACATAAAAAGCAGGACATTTTGTGTTGCACATTTAGTGAAACAACATTTTGAAAGATTTACAGTATATTGTGTCGTGTTAGTAGCTACCGTATCATACCAGAAACTGCCTTCCCTGCATTTTCTTGATTAATAAATACTAAATACTTCAGTATATAGGTGTGGGTTATAGGTGGTATGTTAGAATTTGGCCATGCTTGTGTCTTAGTAGGCACAATATCTGCACCTAGATTTACAAGAAAAAAATCCAATGACATAATAGTAGTGGTGAATAGTAGTGAAATTTAGCATACCCACAGAAAGTGAATGTGGGACCGGTGTTTTAATATTAAACAAAACATTAGATTTGTTATTGTCTGACAGGGTTTCCACCTTTCACCATCTGCCACACACACACACGCGCGCGTGCTGACAACACAAAGGTGGGAAATGACCAAATAGCTTCACTTCCACACAATCACCTGTTGTTATCATTGTTTCGGTGTAGCAACCCGATATTTCCTCTTCTGTGGGTGTGTGTTGAAGATCTTTTTATCCAAACATACCCAGGAACCTTCTGTAATGGTGTCTCGTTGCAGCTGCGATGTGCTAGTAAGATGATGTAAATGTCTTCACAGAAAGCTGAACACCTGTTTGTTCTGGTGGGTTGTGAGAAGCAAGGACTTTTAAGGGTGCAATCTGGAAATTTGCATTGATCCGTGCAAGATTTGATATTAAAAAATTTTACTTAAAAAAAAATTAAAATTTGTGGAACACCAGCCTGTAAAATCATAACTTGTAATACAGGTCTGTCCTCCTCCGGTGTTTGACATTATGTGTGTAATCAAACCTTTTACAGCCTCAAGGTTTGTTGAAAAGTCACAGTTAGGTAACCACCCTGATACCAAGAGCTGACACAACACATTTCAGAGGGGATAAACGTCTTCAATCCATTATGTCATTATGTAAACAAACCCTGTAATGGTGTGGTGGTATTTCAACAGAGGGCGCCATAAAGTAATCGAGGATTTGACCTATGATCTCTGCCAGTGTGAGAGTTGTTCTTCCACCCTGGCTTATTAAAGATCAAGTTTAAAGGAAATTCCTTTATCAATTTTCAACAATGTGTAAAGATCATTTCATAAGTAAATAAATGGAAAGAAGGAAGGAAGCAGGAAAGGTGAGAAAGGCAGGAGCAAGTCAACCCTTTTTTTTAATACTCTACCATCATGCTACGGGCTTTTATTCTGCCAGTGTTTGTGTCACAACACTGGAGCGTGTTAATAAAGCATTCAGATGAATCACCACCTGGCCTTTGCAGTGTTGTTATCCAGACACACCCACTCCTCGGAGAAGCCCAGACCTGCTCAGAGAGACACACAACACTGCAGGAGATTGAATAGGTGTGGTAGCGCCTTGTCCTGATAGATTAGATAAATATGGGCAGGCAGGAAGTAAGAAAGGGGATAATGACAGGAAAGCAGGAATTCTACATTGGAGATTGTTGTATACCTGCATCACTAAATGAAAGATGGGTGAATGGGTGGGTGCACTGATAGATCCTATCCCCATTTCACTTTGAAACTAAGGTAGAAATCAAACCTAATTACAGAGGTCCAACTCTAAGCAGAACTTATTTTGTAAGGTCGGAGAATATTATAAACCAGCTCACACCTGTAGTTCACGTAAGTAAAATGAGGTTTAGTGAAGCAGTGGTGCTTTTTCATAGAAGTTTGATGTAATTACGTGGATACTTTTGACTAACATTATAGGTCATCAGCCTCACAGTGAGCTCTTTACTTCTGAGTCATGCTGAAAAAAGCAAGCTGGGGAAACGGTGAGAAGAAGAAAAGGTTATTACCACAGTAGGCTAAGTTATGTGTAACAACTTGTCCCTATGGAAGAAAGAGGTGGAATTTCACCGACTTGTTGTGTAACCATTAATCTCCTTACATATTCAATCTTACAGCATGCCAAGCCAGAACAAAGATACTGTGTTTCCCCTTTTAAGTCAATTTTAAGTCAAGTGTTTGCGATCACTGCAAGACAAATGAGCACATTGATGCAAATGCAGCAGCCACAGGGAAACAAATGATGCATCTAATAACCAACAGCACTAAGCTAGACTGATTTACAAAGAGTCCCAAAACTAAAATGTATTGTTAAATGAGACATGAAGCACTTTGTAGAAGAAATATGTTTTTTTTAATATTATTTGGGTTTTTTTTTGTTTAAAGGTTTACTAATAATGTGAAAATTGCATGGTCTCTTTTTTATTTATGATCAACTCACTCCTGAGTTGTCTACATTACTGCATGAGAGACACAAAGTCTGACACATTCTGACTCAATTCTAGGCAATTGAGGAGCCAGGTGGTCAGCTGCCTCATTGTGCTGTCAAGCACTCATTTATAGTATCTGACAGATCTGCTGTGTTGAATGTGTTAACATTTTGTATCATTTTGCTCTCTGATTTAGTCTGGCACTATAGCTTACTACCTGTGGATGTTGATCCAAGTTTTAGATTAAAACCATCTTTTGTTACTGAAGTACATGTTGCCTAGATACAAGACAACCTGTCGGGCCTGATATTACAATAAGATTCCTGTTTTCTAAAAGTTGCTTTAGATTTAATTGTTTTACCTCTTTAAAAAAAAGTTTAACCGTACCCTATTTACTAATGGAATTTGTAAGGAATGGGTCATCCTGCGGCAACCCTCTGTTAAAAGATGGAGATGTAACCTCTCTAAATAATTTCAGGCTTATCTCTTATATTGGAATTGCCTCTTGGTCTTATTATATTGATTTAGATTCTGTGTTTTTCTTGGTATACTTGATTCTTATACTTTTATACTGCTACATTGGCCATTTATGTCTTATAAAAGAAGTCTCTAAACTGGGACTTGGTTAAAACAAAGGTTAAATGAAAAATTTCTTAGTAGTGGCTTCAAATACATTTGTATTGTATTTGCATTGTTTTGTCTAAATAAAGCAGAAATCTACTGTTTAAAAGTTGCCTCAGCCTTCTACTTTCCACATCCGGTTGTTATGAGGGCCAGTTTGAGAAATTCTAACATGTCCATTATCTGTTAGCAAATTGGTCCATGTGGGTGCATTAGTATGTTACTGTCTGTCTATCATCCCCCACTCTAGTACAATGAATGACTTCTTGTTTCCAACAGTCTGGAAATGTGTGAAGATGTTCACGTGACATATGAGTTTGTGTGCATGGATGGATTGTCTCTGCGTGCCACCTGAACCAGTTGAGCAGTTTTATTATAACTTTGTGGTTTATATTTCCTGAAATGTTGTGACACTGACTTTTTCATTCATGCAGCAACTTCTTAAATGTTGTCACACGTGTACACAATACAGAAATAAACAACTAATGTCGGTTTCACGCCTCTCACTTTTTTGATGTTTAAGTCTCTGAGTTAGTTGTAACCTGCAGCAGCAGCACTGAATGAAACCTCTGTCTGAACTCAGCCTTGTTGTGTGTTAAACTGGAAAACAATGGCTATCCAATGAGACAAGAACCATGTTCCTTAGTGATGAGCCACCGTTAGACGGGTAGGCCAAGAGGTTGGAGAGGAGAGGCCTTTTGTGTGTAGTTGTGTGCTTGTGTGTGTATGAGAAAGAAAGGGGGGAGGTGTTTTGTGAAGCAGAGTAGGGTAGATGTATGAGTATGTTTGTGTAGATGCATACTGTGTTTGTTTTGTAGTTGTGGCTTGTCTGTGTGCATGAGAGAGGTAGTGAGAGACGGGGGGGTATTTTGTATAATTAGTCTGTTTGAGCAGTGTTACATGTTAGCAGAGCCCTGTGTAGTGAGACACAGGTCAGCGAAGCAGCCTTAACTTCAGTGTTAAATGCAGTCTGATGAATGTAGTGCTTTTATCCTGCATGGAGCCCAGGATAGAAAAGTAAATCCACCTGCCTGAAAGCTTGATCTCTTCCTATGGGTTTCTCATAATTAATTATCTCACTTGCTGTTTTCCCTTGTTCTTTCCTTCGTGTATTTGGTCATGGCAATCTTACCAAGGCAAAGAGCTGGCAAGACTGGTTGAAAGCAAGGCAATACTGATTTTTCTTTTTTTTTTTCTTTTTAACTGTTTTTTTCTCACTCACTTTTTGTTCTCTTCTTTCTTTCTTTCTTTCTTTCTTTCTTTCTTTCTTTCTTTCTTTCTATTGCTTTAAGAATATATTATAACCTACTGAGTTGACATCATTTTGTTTGAGCTTTTCATGGCGCCTCTCATTTCACAGACTGTGTGTTTTGCGGGTATGTGTCACACAAAAACACGCACATGGCAAATGTGTGTTTGCGTGTAAACTGACACTCTTAAACGCAGCCACACCCTGCTCATTATGTTCTCAGTCAAATACCCAAGGGACAACTCTTCTCTACTCTTTCCACACAAACCATGTAATGTGATGACAGTCATATTCAAATTCTATTCATCTATGATGCCGATACCCATTTACTCTTTTCATCCCATTTGCCTCTTGCTTTTTTTTCCTCCAAATCATTCCCTTTTATTGAAGACAAAACCTGTGTGTAGCCCATCTCAAGCACCAGGGGGCAGGAGAGAACCACTCTGAAATTGAGGAGCCTTCACTGGGTCTTGGTAACTTTATATCCATTAACACAGTGAAGTTTGTTTTCCATCCATTTATAAGACAACTATAGGCAATTTACACAGATTTCTTTTTCATATTGCACATAAAATATAGATTATATAATATATTCTATTATTTTGTGTAACCATGTCCATATACCTACTTTAGGGGTCAAAATGAAAAGTCCTTAGTCTATTATATTATATTCTGTTCTCTTGTAAGGAGTCTGACACATAAAAAACAATGTAGATTGAGGGGAAACCACCATCTTTTCCCCATAAAGAGAAGCACAGTTTCCTTTTTTATTTACCCTCCTGGCTCTTTTTTTTCTTTGCCCTTCCTGCTACTTGTAAGTTTTCCCTTCTCCATTCCTCTGTCTTTTTCTGTGTCTCATCTCCCTGTTTCCATATCTGTTTATAGTGACTCATCAAACTCTATAACTTCTATACTACTCTGTAGCTCCCATAATATTCCTGCAGGGTCTCACACCCTATGATTATAGCAACCTTAACGTAGGCCTACTTTTATGACATTTAATCTCATCAGTTATCTGATTCTTAGAGGGAGTTTATGTGCCTCTGTTGTACCTCAACAATTGTGGACATGTTTAATATCCTGTGGCAAAACTACAGCATTGAGACTGGTGATAGCCTACTTTTAAAATGTAATACGGGGATTACTGCAGCTCCTTGGTTCTCTCTCCCCCTCTCTTTCACTCTGGATGTGTTTGTAGAGGCTGATCTTCCGCGTAAAACATCCCTGATATTTGAGGCGCTCCAGGGATTTAGCGAGCATGCCCAGTGCGCCCCTCTCAGCAACAGAGGAAACCACTGGTGCAGCATAGGAGTCATACCAAGCATAGCCTGCGTGTCAGTGCAGTCGACTTACAGCTGGCTGTGAGGAGAACTGACGCTACTCCTTTTTTGTTGCTCTTTATCACTGCGATACATTTGCCCGTATTTTAAAAAAGTATCAAGAACTCATTAGAATAACTGGGGGAATCCGGTTTCGATCCTCTCCGCGGGTTTTTATTTTATTACAGGGGTTTCTAGACAAACCAAAGTTGGAGGCTGCGCCTTTAGCTTTTTTGACCGTCGCTTGAGAGGAGAAGGGGAAAAAAAGCTGGTCTTTTTTTTGGTAAAAACTCGATAAATGCTACTAACGAAAATGGACCTGTTGAACTACCAGTACCTGGACAAAATGAACAACAACATTGGCATTCTCTGCTACGAAGGTAAAGTGACGGGTTTGGGTTGTTTGTGGGTGTTAACTACGGTTGTTTTTAAAAGGTCGAAGTGGCCATTGTAGTTGCGCTGTGAGTTACGTTAGCGGCGTTGTTGGTCGAAGTTTTCACTCAAGTTACTTACGCTAGCTGTTACTTTCCACACGACTTACAGAGAAAAGTTGAAGGTTTTAATACATGCTGATTAATTAAATTTATACACGACATATGAATTGCTACGTACAGTAGGCTTTTCAACGTCTTTGCCAACGTAGGTTATTTTTCCATGGAACATAGTTGTAACCGTTAGCAACGTAGTTAACGTAAGCGTCAATTTTCACTTTTACCTAACGTTATTTGCTCGTTATCTGAAAACCTGGAAGTGTGTATAAACCTGTCTAATAATTTCTGTGCTATTGACCGCTCCTCTAAAGGAAGACCTGGCTAATGGTTGAGATCAAAGGCTGAATAATGGACTGTAAGCCATGCGTGAATTTTCATGACTCTATGGCTGACTCACTGTGTTACTAGTTGCTCAGTTATTCTGACTTTCTATTCTGTATTATTCATATCAATCTCTTGCATTCCCATATGTGTGGTTAAATGTCTAAAATGCCTGGTTTTGTTGAATCATATTCTGACAAATTCTCAAGGATTGACACAGAGTGTTGTTTAGTGATTTGAACTCAACACCAACTGTTTTTGCATTTGTAAATAATGCCTGTTTTGTTACGGGCGTCTCTTCTCTTGTCTTTGCAGTGTGGGCTACAATTTATTTCTTGCATCAGAAGCATAGGATTTCATGTTATGTCATGGACGCACAGAGCTTCCATGTGTTAGCAAAGTGACCGACTTTGAAGTAGTGTTAACTCCTGTCCTCGGGTCTGCAGTTAGTGCGCTCATGTCAGGGGTTGTAATATCATCCAGTTGTTCATGGGGGCTAAATACAAGTTCCTTCCTCTGCCCTTCTGCCCCTAACTGCAACATGCAGAATCAAACTCCAGCATTGAAATAACATAATTCATCATTCTCTTGCATTAGCTGCTGCACATTACTGTGCCACAGTTAGCAGCTCATCGCTGCATATAGTGAATTTGTAATAACACTCCTATTAGGACTGTGTGACTGAAAACCATTTTGAAGATTTGCAGGGAGGCTCAGAGAGTCCAGTAGGTGGCCAAGTACAATTTTATAGGAGCAGGTAGAGGGAAGATCTTTTTTTTTTTTTTTTTTTTTTAGTGATTTAAGCATGTGATTCTGGTTTCTGTCAATAGAGCTGTACTTTTGTCTGTTTCTAATGCTTAGAGTGGGGAAAAAAAGTGTTGCTGTAATTCCTGTTTGACAAACTGCAGTTAAAATTCTTGCTTTTAGGCAATGTGGCTTTTCAAGTTTTGCTCAGGGGGTTTGGGCACATATTGTGACATTTCAGTGACGGTAAAAAGCTCCCTCTTCAGTGCAGTGATGGTGTAGCAGATAAGACGGATCAGAAGGGGTTTCTGTGTCACTGCAGAGCTTCATCTTTCTCAAGTTTCACCCTGTCTATCCCAGTGAAGAAAATTACAGGAGGCAAGGGGACTGCTTTTTAGTGGTATTTTCATACTGCGTCTCTTTTATGTGGTAGATTTAGACACTGCTTTATTTCTATGTCTGGAAGCACATCTCTGCAGGATTAGCCCATCTATTTGTTTTTCTTGGGGTTCTGTGTGTGTTGTTTTTAGCTGACTGAGCTAAAATTTGACTATCATGTTCCTCATGATAAGAAAACAAGAGATAAAAGAACAGGGAAAAGAGCCAATCAGTAAAAAGAGTGAAAGAAAAGCCCTTCATGTTCGAACATGTTGAGCCAAGAAGGGGTTGGAGGAGCTTTGTGATATTGTGGGTGTGCAGACCTGTTATTGTATGCATGAACGCACATACTCAAATACATTACCCTGACAAATACACACATACATGCTCCTCATATAGTGGTACACTGTCAATCCTATTCTGAAGTAAGACACTGATTTTCATCCAGTTCCCTCTGTGTCTTTCCTTGTGCGTGAATGTAAAACAAAACAACAAAAAGAATCAGATGGTGTTTATGTGCTATAGTAAATTGAAAGATTGTTAGTAATTCCAAGCGTGTTAATTGTGTTATGGTAACACCGATTCTGACCTTAATTTGAGTGACAAAGTTAATATACTAGTGACATTCATCTACAGTATCTCTTGTTTGTTTTCTGTCTGGCCCCTATTACCTTCTCTGTCTGTATCCCTTAACTCATCTCAATTCTGGGTTTAGAAAAAAAATTCCCTTCTTGTGTTGCAGTCCTTGGTAGATGGATGAATGTGTCAAAAGATGATGGATGTAACAGGTTTGCATATTGCAAATCTGTTTTGAATGGGAACCAGTTCTGGGAATTAATGATAAATGGTACCCAACCCTCTGCATGCATGACAGATTTCAAGTATTTATCTGCAGTAATGAAGTCATATATTGAAGTTGCTGGCAATCAGTGCTTATGATGCCAGGTGGCATGGCAGGAAAAGAGGACTGGAGGCAAAACACATTGTCATGCTGTGTAGAACAAGACAGTGAATCTTTACCTTTACCTGTGTGCCATTTAGGCCTCAGCATGTCATACAGAGTATCATATTAATATTGTTGTTACAATAACCGACAAAGGTAGTCGACTGATTTGCTAACGGCAAGTTGCCTACATGTGCAGCATTGTAAACAGTTGCTAACTATAGACTCCAATCTCCTGCAATACTGCACCAACTGATTACTCCCATTTCATTTGAAATCATTTTGTTTCCCAACCATATTAAACTGTGCTGATTATATTTTTGGAAATGATTGTTTTTAGCCACTTGTGTGATTCATTTGCTCTCAGACTTAAAGGATATGTACTGTATGAGGGCCCTGCAATGTTTTGGTCCCTCTTTTTCTCTGTCTGGGCGTTCGACTGTCTCTCGCTTTCTCTCTCTGTAAAGCTGCTAGCAGTTGTAGGCCTGGCAGTGAGAGGTGCAGGGGAATGCTGACTGTCTCTTTTTTGCTGCTGAGCAGGAGAAAATAAACAAAGTTCAAAACCTCCTCTACGCCATGTACTTTTGTCAACTTGTCTGTCTCCCTTTTTGTCTGTCTGTCTTGCTCTCCCTTCCTCTTTCTGTCAGAGATCAAACCAATCCAACATCCAGTTTAAAAGTTCAGCTCACACAGACAAAAGCTTCTGTGGAAGAGCTTTTTTGTATGTTCTTTTTAAGTATTTAAAGCCTTAAACCTCCATGGACTTCCAAAATAAAGGCAACCCAGAGTGGCAAGTTCAGGTTACTGAGAAACTCAGCCAAAAAAAATCACTTTGCAGAGAGAGAAGAGGACATGCTTGGACTCATCTTTTTTAAGTATCTGAAGGGGGAAAGGAGAGATAGGGAGAGAGAGAGAGGTTCACCTCCATTTGTAATCCAATCTCATCCTGATTCCAAGCTGTTTGAAGTTCTGTCAAGAGAAATAGGCTTTGATCATGTGGACCTAATGAACTGAGAGAGCAGAGAGGGGAAAAGATAGAGTGGAGTTTTACTTCTGTGCAACAGCCCTCCTTCCACTGATTGTCTGCTGGTTGAACAGAGAAAAAAATTAGCATTTTCTTGTAATATTACAATATTATGTTTTTCTTGTGTGTAGCATAGCATGCCTTCTTGTTCCCATCTGTCCTTTGATTTGAGGGTAAATTGCACGAAAGACAGGATGGTAAAGCTGAGAGTCCTTTTCTAGCATTGTCATACTGTGCTTCTGTCTATTTCTGCATTTTATTCTGCCTGCTGCTGTGCCAATATCATTTGGTTACATTTTTATTACTCTAGATACACACATACACCCAGTTGCCAGTTTATTAGGTACACCTAGCCAGAACAAATGATGTCTAACTCAGTGTTCAGTTTTTGTTAAAAGGGAATCACAGACTACCTCCTCTAAAATGAGTTAAAGGTGAATTCTCATCTCTCTAAAGCACTGTCAGCAAAAACTGAACATCATAACCTTCATGATTTATTGCAGGGCTACATTAGTTTTAGGTGTACCTAACTGGCAACTGAGTGTAATGTTGCTCAGGTTCACTGTTATGCAGCAGTTAGGTCGGCAGCGTTTGACTCTATACAGCTAAATGTCTTTTTTTGTTTGCGGGGGAAACACTCACAGATTCACCCCTTGTTGAGAGCTTCACTCCTGAACCTCTGATAAGCTACTAGGTGTCCTAGACCCTGATTGGACAGTGTGTTGTCACAGTCTCGCTTCTTTTATTGCCATCCCTCTGTCCTGCCAAAAACAATGATGTCACCCTTGTTGCCATAGTGCACAGTGGGGCGAGCAGGGACATGCCAAAGAGAGAGGAGAGGAGCTGCTGCTGTGTTTGGGAGGCCATGCTAAAACTAAACATGCATAAGGGGACAGTGGAGGAAGAGAACACACATTTTATTAGATTACAAAGCCTTTTCAGTGTGTGTGTGTGTGTGTGTGTGTGTGTGTGTGTGAGTGCTACGGCCTTCTGAATGACTTAATGATAATTGTTTTCCGATGGGTTTCAAACAGGTTTTCACCCAGATTTTATGACCTCATGCATCCATAGGTCATTGTGTGTCCTTCAACAAAAGAACACTGTCTACTGTAGTTTACAGGAAACTTCCTCTAGTGTTTAAGACAGCTCAGAAAATGTTTGCAGTCAACAAACAGGTACAGTATTATGCTGCTAATAGTATTTAAAGTGCAGTTTTCATCCATATTATTGAGATTTGTAAAATCACTTTTTAATATTTAAAATATTAATATGTATTTAAATCCCTAGAATAATAATAAAAAAAAAAGAAAACAAATTGTCAATGTCCAGCACATTCATCGCTACTTTGTGCCTTTGGTTTATTTATGCCTGCCTGTCTAAATTATAAGTAATGTACTTTGGAAGCTTAGCAGAATAAGCACAAACATTTTAAACAATACTGTTTCAATGGTTGAATCTATACTGTGTTGCTCAGTACTAACAGGGCTTTTTATTTTATTCTGCAACACCAATGCCAGAAAAATAAATAATTCTCCAAAATATAATCAACACTGCGGTTTAAAATTATTTGTTATATAAAATGATTTGAAATGAAGCAGGAGCAACCAGTGGGCATTGCACTGCAAGGGATAGTGTTAGTAACTAACTGTTTTTCTCTGAGTATGGGGGTAGTTATGGAGAAAGCTGCAAGTTGGAATGGGACTTTTAATCTAGGCTTTATGTTTTATTTGGGAAGAGTCAGACAGATACATGAGGCCAAAGCAGTGGAAAGTCCCCGTGCTGAGACAGAGCCAGTGGTAGTTTTCCTGATTCTCTTTAGCTCTTACTCCCACTCACTGACAACTCTGACTCTCTCTGCTTTCCTCCAGTCTTGTCCTGGTTACAGAAGGCCTACAGACACACACAGAGAAATAGCTCACACCACACACACACACACACACACACACACACACACACACACACACACACACACACACACACACACACGCACATATGCAGAACCCATCCACAACTATTTCTTCCAAAACATTCCTAACCAGATACTCCTCTGCTTTTGCCAGAGGTTTGTGCCTCACTCAGCAAACTGTATAAGTCAACAAAACCCAAACACAGCCTGTACAGTAACACTACCGTGAAGTAGTTTTTGTGGTCAGCTTGTTTAAAGTGGCAATAAAAATGTTGCCTTCTACTTGAAAATACCATCATTTTGACTAATTACCATAATTTACATCCATGGCTAAGCACCATGTTGGGAGTGTAAGTGTGCCAGTTGACAGCAACGGCATATTTAAAATGACCAACTGTTGTTTTGCAAACTTGATGAATATTCAAATTATATAATAACAGTTATTTTTTTATGGTACTGGTGCTATACTTTAAATTTGTGTAAAGGTGGAGTTTACCTGATTGCTGCTGCCTCATATTGATGTTTAAATTCTCAAACTTTGGAATAGAGGTTCAACATCACTAATAACTCTCCTTTTATCTTTTTTTTTTTTCCCCTTGCTGTCTCCTCTCCTCAGGTGAAGCAGCTTTGAGGGGGGACCCCAGACTCCAGTCCCTGTCTCTGTCCTCGTCTTCCTCCTCCTCATCCTCCTCTTCGTCGTCATCCTCCTCATCGTCCATCTCCTCCATCTCCAGCCATAGGACGGGTCCTCCTCCCATCAGCCCCACCAAGAGGAAGCTGAGCGGGGACCAGGGGGACAGCGACATGGACGACAACGAGCATGTGGCAAAGATGAGCCGACTGTTTGCTGCACAGCTGTGAGTACACACACTGAGAAATACTCATTAGTTGTTGCATGAATGAACAGGCCCTTACACACTTTCTAATGAAATCCATTATGAAGTACCTTGAAATTGAGGTTTTTTTCTAGATGCTCATTTCCTGAAGTGCTAGTAAAAAATATGGATCTCAAATTTTCTATCACTGCACCTTAATCCGTCTGTCTGTTTCTCTGACACACACACACACACACACACACACACACACACTGTAGCCGTTGAAGAGGCCACCTTGTTGCCTAGAAGGTCCATACAAAACTCCCTGTTTTTTTTTTTTTTAAAGAACACAGTTTTTACTTGTGTATGCAAATGTTTCTGTTGGCCACGTGTTTGCGGGCTCCTCGCTTGGTGAAGCTGTGCACAGGCAGGCCTTCTCAGAAATCCCAGTTTGGACTCCAGGGTGCTACGCCAGGTTTAGCTGGCTCCACGGCGTTCTCCTTATAGCCGCAGATCTCTGGGAGCTTGGAAACAGGGACTGCACAACAGAAAGATTACTCACATCTCCAACGTTCCCACATTCCCACTTCCAGAGATTCCAGAGATTCTGGAGTGCTGGTTGGTGGTGAAGGACTGCTGGGGCCGGGGGCAGTGGAGTCAGAACCCCCCCTTCTCGTTTTCAGTTTGACTGAGTCAGTCATGGGACTCCAGCCATTGCTATTTATTGCAGAGACAGTCAAGGAGGTGTTAGGTAGATCTGTGCAGTTTTGCATGCATGCTAATTCTTAGCAATATGTCGTTGTCTGTTGCTGAAAATAGTAATAATATTATAAATTAGAAAGCCCTGGATTAAGAGTAGAGCACAGTAACTGGTAGTGTATTTGTGCGGTGAGGCATGTGCAAACACAGATACATGTGTGGATGCACATGCAGTACATACTGTTATTTGTGCACTAGCTCTGGCACAAACCTTAAGACTTTAAAGGTAACTCTGCAGCTGTAGTCAGCTTGTATTCATAGCAATTATGATGAACTGCAATGGCAAACGAGAGTCTCGAGAGTATCGAAATGTCCACAGAAATTTCTCAAATCACTCCTGCAGTATAATGGTCTGTATTATCAGTATCTTCCAAATACTTCACAACGTAGCTAAATACACTACTTTCCTGCCGCATTCTCATAAGTCAAAAGCTCTGCTGGTAGTAGCGTATTCACAGTTTTTTGGTGAGGCAGTGGTTGTTTGGAACATACTGAGCATGCATACAGATAATAAATAAATCGGCAATAAATCTGATCCTGTTTTTTTTCCCACAATCGGTTAAGGGCTTTTACCTGGGTAAAGGGTCTCACCACAACAAAAGTAATTGCAAAAGTTGTATATGTTGACTTGCCTGTGTGACGTGGCAGGGATTTTTTTCGCGGCTTGTGTTACAGGTAGGAATCTATGACTATTGAAAATTTTCTAGTGGCACAGGGGGGGCGAGGGTCTTTGTTCCTTCATCTTGTGACCGTCTGGGCTCACATAACAAAGGATTAGCTTGTGTGTCTTGACATTTGTGCAGAGTCATCTTGCTTTCGGTTATGCATGTGTCAGTGGTGGGAGAATTAACATTATACTCTTGAAAGAAACCAGGCAGTAAATCCATCTTCCCACTCTGCGTTTTATTCTGTTGTCTCAGTTGTTTTTCACTCTCTGTGAGATATCTTTTATGCACGATGCGGTTAACTTCTGCATACATTGATAAGCAAATGCTCCTACTTATGTATCACAAGTTGGATTTTATTTTGAAAGTCGGTCTGCCAAAGTACAATGAGACTTATTGTCATATCAGCTTTCATTTGGTGTCGCAACTCCTTGCTACAGCTTCTAAATGCAGCCATTTTGTGTAGTTAAAATTAGGTTCTGTGAAAGTAAAACTGATCTAAAAAGTCTGTGATGTTTTAAGACTTTTCAAACTGCTCATTGTACCATGATTATTTCCTAGAAGTAACCCATGAGAAGCCTTAATCCCTTTATTTAACCTTCAATTTAATTATGACCTTGAAGTAATTTGACTCTAGGTTAATCTCTACCCAAGAAAAGTCAATTGCTAGTTGACTTGTTGCAACTTGTAGTTAAATCCAAGGCTTTCTACAAAGCCTCATCAAAATATTTTTTTTCATCCTGGAAACCTTTTTGCCGCAGGGCCATCCTCAATATGTCTTATTTTTAGTCATTCAATTTGAGGTTTCTCTGAGGGCATTCTTTCCCTGGCAAAGGTAACTGCAGAGTGACTTGTTGAAACCTGCAGTCAGTCAGCTTCTGAAAAGTTTTCCTCCTCGTTTGAACTGTTGTGCCTGTCCAAAGAACAGTGATTACACTAAAGTGGAGAATGATGGGTTGTCGTTACAGAAAAAGTTTAGCTAAAAATACTGGGTAAAAACAGCCTCTATAGAAAACACTGAATGGTACTTCATGGTCGACTTGTCTTTATTTAACATACACAAGCTTTCTGCTTCATTTAACTCGTCTGTCAATTGGAGGAACAGTGATTAGGTTTAATTTGAAAACGATGGACTTCTTGGCTAAGCTAGACAGCACCAGAAAATTAACCCCTGCAACCTCCCACCACACACACTGCTTCTTCTCTCTGTGTAGCTTGTTATTTTGTCTGTACTGATTGCTCTGCTCAGTGTTGACTGTTCCTGCATGTTTAGAAGCTTTTGTGTTAATTCTCACAACTTTTTCTCCCTTTTGCCTGAATGGCAGTTTTCCTGTGTGCTGATTATACCAGTTGCTAAATAATGTGTGTTTTTTGTATAGCTGCTTGTGGTTGGCTTTCTTTTGTCTGTAAGTTCAGTCATATTTTCGGTGAGTGTTGACACAGACACCTGACACCTCAGACTTTAGGCGGGGCTATGAAGGAGGAAGCTCAGGTTTTCTTTGTTGTCCAATCACGGCACGCTAAAGTCAGGGAGGCACAGGCTGGGGTTAGAGAAGAAACTTTCTGAAACCAACTCAAGCTTGTTTTTCTTATGTGGGACAGTATTAACAGACATGATAAATGAATGGATTTTGCTTTTGTCAACAGGCTGTGTATTTAACAATGTGGTTTTGAGTATATTTTTCTCAGTAGTGTTTTAATAGTGTCTCTTCAGTTTTTGCTGTGAAGTCACTAATGCAATACAGAAAAGTTTATGGCATGGTAAATTGTGCATATAAAAGTGTGATTGAAAATATTGGCAGTCCTAGTGGCAGGCTGATATGTGGATCGATCTCTGTCTGTACTGAGTCTGCATGTGTTTGTGTAGGTATGCACATGTGTCGTGTGTACTGTCCATACATGCATGTGTGCTTGCCCATCTGTGATCATCTGTGTGTGTGTGTGTGTGTGTGTGTGTGTGTGTGTGTGTGTGTGTGTTNAGGGGGGGGGGCTCCTTGTCAGGCAGAAGGGGCTACTTTCTCATTTTCTCTAAGGAGTAGGAGGAGTCTTGAACAAAGAAGCCTTATCCTGTCCACTGGAGCCTGCGGGCTGGAAGCTTGCTGCTGCCTGCTCGCCTGCCCGCCACTCTGCAGTTGTAGACCTGCCAGTATAAAAGTCCTTTTGCTCAGCTGTTTCATCCCTCCTTAAGAATATAAGAGCCAGTCACAGAGCAAGGCTTTGTATAGGCTTTTAATTAGGGAATATAACTGCAGGAAAGTGCATTTGCAGCAGCCTAGTTACATGTGACTTAGTGGGCACTAGGTTTGTTGATTTCTTAGACGTGAATGTGGGTTGTATATCAAAATTAAGAATTTATTTTCTTTGTAACCATATTGTGTGTTTTTCAAAATACTGTGAGTTGTTTTGCTCTGTAAATGACCAGTAACACATAATTACTAAGTCACGTTGTGATGAACCTGACAAGTAGACATGCTGTGAGATTTTCAGAAAACTATGTCTGGTAGTCATTGCTTGGAGCAAATGTTCCTTTTTTGTGTTCTTGTTCTTGATCGTGCTCTTTAGCCTGAATTTCCATTACTTTTCACTTCATTATTTGAATTGCTGAAAAAATATGACACATGGACAATTATTCAGAGGTTTGAAATCAAGCTATGTGCTTTTCACAGTGCTGTAGATATAGGAGCTAAAAGTAAAATCCAAGTTACTCAGTTTGCTGCAGTAAGTACTGTAGCATACAGAAGCTGCAGCTGCTTCCTACTGGGAACTTCATCAGTAAGTTGTTCTCATGGAAGTTTCTCAGTAGGCCAAAGGGGGAGAAAATAAGAGCGAGGAAGAGTCGGTGTGTGTGTGTGTGTGTGTGTGTGTGTGTGTGTGTGTGTGTGTGTGTGTGAGAGAGTGTGGCCAAGCCTGGTGAAGTCATTGTTACCCTCTTGTTTTACATGGGACTATTTATGTAGTGTGTGAGCATGTGAGGAAAGGAGGGAGAGCATGTGGGTGTTTTTTTCTTCTTTCTTTCTGTGTGTGTGTGTGTGTGTGTGTGTGTGTGTTCACATGTTTTCTTTGCCTTCTTGTTGTGGCTGATCCCATATCCGATCTGTCCCAGCTTTAACAACAAAGGATTTTCTGTCAAATATGTGCTTGATTTCCATCAGCATTTCTGCATGAGTGAAAACCTGAAAGATCTAAAACGGTTGTGTCGAGCTGTTTGGAAATGGTGCAAAAGTTTGTCTTATTGCCTTAGATATTAAGCATAACATATTATTTAACATGGTGTTTTTCATTAATTGTATGTAAAGTTTTTTTATTGCATGTTGTATGTCAAGGACAATGACTTGATTTACAACATTAATAGTCTGTGAATGACATCTGTTAAGGTATATTTCCTCTGAGTTTTGACTCTTCTATTTTAAAAGATACAAATATTATTGCTAACTTCCTCTCAGTCCTGCTACTAAAACCTGGACTGAGCAGAGTAAACTGTGTTGAGATGTTTGTATACTTTATATACATAGCCTTGATAGGCCCCGTGGCTCACTTTCTGTGTGTGTGTGTGTATATCCATTTTGTGGGTTTCTGCAGACCTCGGGCCTGGTTGTAACCTGTGGTCGAGCCTTCATCCTCCTCTGCTTTTTTTTTTAATGTTTTGTCGTCTTCTCCTCTCTATGCCCTGATTCTTCCCAGATGTTTCCTGTGTGTATCTCTCTCTCTTCTCACTCTTTATTTATTTCTTAAAGGAGTAGGATATGAACGTCTGCCCAACCAAAGATTTGTAGTGAGGTTTTCTCTGAAGACTTTGGAGCACAATTGTGAGAAAAAGTGCAGAACTTTTATAGCTACTGTATCTTTGCCTCAAAGTAAAATATAGCTAACTCACCAAATTGGCAGTCTACTATAGAGCTAAACCTGGCACACTTTTGAGAACTAAACCCATATTTTTAAAGTCCACCATTCCTATGTTTATATTTGTTTTATTTAGTTTTCCATTGTGGCAATTAGCTCATACAAATCTGCTTGTTAACCCAGCAAGAACAAATTACAAGTTTTCATTTTTTTTTTTTTTCTTTATAAGTCCTTCAAACATGGTCACAGTCGTGATCTTTAACTTGAGGTTAACATGAAGACAGGGTGTCATATGAATGGTTACTTAAAAGGCTGTACTGAATGACAAATCTGAGTGGTGTAATATTGTTCTAGAGATATATGACCATATCATTTATGTATCGAGGGTTGGACTCTCTGGGTTTTAAATTAAGGGATCTTTCAGTGAGTGCCCACCACAGTGACTACCACTAATGCCAGGGTGCACATAACCCAGACTCTAGTAAAATAGAATCAAATGGATATCTGCTCTCTGTTTCATTGTGTCAAGCTGTCCATTCTGATGTCAGTCACACGGTTCTCATTTTCACAACGAGTGAACGGGAAAAAAAAGTCAGCCTGAGATAAAGTGTCACCCCTCTCCACTCTTTGTACCTACAATTGCATACAACATGCATGTTAACTGAGATATTCTGAGTCATTTACACTCAACTACTAGCTACCTAGCGAGCTGCAGGGAAAACATGGTGCAATCATCTAGATAACTTGGAACACCAAAGACTCACCAATCTCTTGGACTTTTGAACATCAAAAAGACAGTTCAAACTGTTGTATTTTTAAATATCACAATGCTACAGAATGGTGCTTTTCTCTAGGAAACCATCTTTGGCTAAGTGTTAATGGCAGCAAGATGTTCTCACTCCCTGCTATGTGTTGCTTTCGCTGTCAGAAGAGTTCAGTCTGATCGAACAATTCAGTCTAACTGATTCGACTCGCCAATGTTCAGCCAATTGGAGAGCGAGGATGGAACTTGACCTCTCCTTGAGTTTGGCCAACTTATGAAAGAAACGAATTTAGCCACAGCTGGTGAAATCTGCTGGGACAGTCACTACCGCAGGCAGTTTCTTGCTCTAAATGAGAAGCCTGCAGGCAAAATGCTGGTAATGACAGCTCACTTGGTTGTCGTATAATTGAGTGCTTTCTCTTACGTCTATACATGCATTATTAGATCTGAGCTTCTTTCTCTGCCCCACCTCAGTCCAAGTCTTAATACTACTGTGTGGCATTTACTCCATATGATGCTTGCTCCAAGAGTGATTAGCAACCCAGTGAACATTTATTGTGAAATAAGATTAAGCTCCCCAACCTCTTCCCGTGTCTTTTTTCCCCCCTACAATCCACTCCTCTTGCCTCTTCTTTTACTTAGTTTGTCTCCACATACCCTACTTACTTTTCAAAGGCTTCCCACTCTCTCTCCCACTTTTAGCTTTCATCCTCTCTTCCAGCCCCAGACCTGGCAACCCTGTCTCTTCAGCTCTAGCCCTCATTACCATCCCCATGTCTCATGTGTAGCCCTCGCCCTCCACCCTTTGCTTCCTCTCCCTCTCTCCCCAGCTGCGAACCTAACGATAATTGAGAGGTGAGTAAGAGAGACAAAGGCACAGGGTGGGCTTTTGAATGCCTGATCCCTGGCATGAAATGTGGTCCGGGGTTTGGTGGGCAATCAGGCGAGGGGAAGGCGGGGGCAGCGGTGGATTCAACAGCTACGCCATTCATTGGTCGGATTTGTTGATCCCGTTCACTGGCTCCTGCAACTGCCCCTCTTGTGCGAGGATGTGGGCATGTCTGCTCTTTGGCAATGATTAAAGTTTGGAACAACTTCCACAACCTAACTTAAGACCCAGCTGCTGCAGGGGAACGAGAGAGGGAGAACTTTATCTGTTTGCCTCTAAGCTAATCAAGGGATTGTTTATATTTGAAGATAACAGTTATACAGGAGGACTTTGGTTTTTAGCATTTGATTAAAAGTTGTTTCCTGTAGAAATAATTCAAACAATATACACACTTATGTGATTATTATGACCTGATTTTTATGTTGTTAACTCCACAGTTCACCTACTTTTTAATCAATTTGATAAAGAATGAAACAGAATGCCACTATGAGAAAACATACAAGCTTGTTGGTGAGCTCTCGGCCAGGGTTTATAAAAGCGCTGCCAAGTCTCTCCATCTTTAACCCTCAGGAAGTTTGCTGCCGATTGTGGAGGAAAAAAAAGAGAAAGAAGGACAAGAGGGGGGGTCCCAGCTAATGTAAGCTCTCGGCACAAACGAAGGAAACTACCGACCTCACTCTTTCTTATAGTAGAGGTCCAGACCATTCACATGCAGCTCCCCCCTCCCCACCTCTCCTCAGCTCTTCCTCTCTCCCTCTCTTTATTCGGTGGAGACTATTTATTTGTGGAGGACGGTGCTCTGGCCTCCAGATGCTTGACCCAGCAGTCAGGTTGCCTGGTCACACAGATCTACAACTGTTTGCCTGAACTTGTTGTTTTGCATCCAAACAAACCTTAAAGGGCTGCTGCATCTTTTTCACTCGAGTCTGTCTGTATTCTCATTCAGACTTTTCACATGGGGGGCAGGGGGATGCCTCCACACGTTATCTGGTGAAGAATAAAGAGGGAATTTCATGTTGTATTCTTTCCACCAAATGTTTGAATGCAGATTATTTATAGTAAATTTAATTTATTTTTCCCAATTGAGGCTTCAGTGTCTAAGTATAGTGTATATCTCAGTGTAGGAAGGAGGAAGTCAGTGTGTATGTATAGATTTGTGAATGGATGTTTGGTTTCTGTGTGGGTAAGGAGTTGGAGAGGAAAGAAGAGATAGCGAGAGACAAGTACAGTAAATCTTGCTCCCTGTAACTGGGCCTCAAATTGTAGGGGGGGAGTGGAGCTGCAGTAAGGCTGTAATACACAGTTGAACACACACACAAAAAACAGACCACATTTGACGCACTGAGCAAAATAATTGCTACCTAACTGCAAGCAAGTGTGCACAGTATCAGGCACCACCACTTCACTACATATCAAACATTTCAAAGTCATTATTATCAGAGCCGGGAGCTGGGGAGAAAAAGAGGCCAAAATCTGTGTTGTGTTAAACTGTCGTTACTTGAATCCCTTATCCTTATCTCTGCTTTTTCAACGATTAAAATATGAGCTCACCGTTTGGAGAGAACAGAGGGATTTCTTTGTGGTGGGAAGTAATTCTCTTTCATATGGAAAGTGTGTGGCCAGCCTACCTTTGTTCACCTTTAGTAGTATTCAGCTCATGGTTGTGAGTGGGGGCAGTGTGTAGAAGAAACGGTGAAAAACATAAGAAGAGGGAAGTTGATGACAACTTTAGCAGATTAAATCAAATGTTGATGGTGAGATGCAGTTAGAGATAGCCTAACTTCTCAGCTCGTGTCTATGCTGCATTAGCACTGTGAAATTTTTCATCTGACAGCAGTGAGTGCAGCTGGCTTCAAGTTCACTGGAGAGATAAAGTTGATTTGCTGTACTGAGGAAACCACTTTAGAGCTTTGAACTTTGTGCCCGTTTGCCCCTCTCTGCAGGGATATGTTTGGAGTCCATCCATGTTGGATAAAGTTAGAATAGTGTTCCTTCCTCCTTCCTAGAGTTAACAGCAAAGAGTGTGTGTGTGTGTGTGAGAGCATGTCCTAATAAAAAACAGTCTCCAGCAATCTGTGTGTGTGTGTGTGTGTGTGTGTGTGTGTGTGTGTGTGTGTGGTCAGTATTAATAGCTTCTGCTGGTCCTGCAGTGTTTGACACAGAGCCCCATTTACAATTGTTCTTTTGTTTATCTTCCCTCTTTTCTCCCTCTTCTCATCCTCTCCCTCTCTGAGCTCATTTTTACCTCTGTGTCTGTGTTCGTCTCTCTGCTGCTCTTCTTCTTTCTCTGTCCATTTTCTCCCTTGACACTCCATCTGCCACCAGTCTTTCCTCACCTTCTTTTCTTTTGAGTTCATCCCTCACGCCTAAGTTTAGTTTTCTTCATAACTTTGGATCAGGTGCCATGTTGGTAAAATGCAAAGGTTTTTAAAGCTCCAAATCCCTTATCACATATCCTCCTTTTTTTTTTTTTTTTTTAGCAGTAAAGAGCAACGTACAAATCACTGAGGTAGCCATTTAGCGAAATAGCAAATATGTTATGGGTCTTTTCTTACTTAAAATAGTTGGAAGCTAAACCAAAATAGATTCAATAACTATTCAGATTCAGTCTTGATACTGGATTCTATATAGTGCCATCGTATCCCAATCCTAACATAAATACACATATAAAATAAATACACAACCCACTGTGCATGATAAATTAACGTGCCTCTTTCTGTCTCTACCCCTCTTTCTCTCTGTTCCCCAGGAAACCTAATGGAGACTATCGCAGCTCTCCCATCTCCAAGGACCAGAGCCGGAGCCCCATCGAGCGTGTGGTTTTGGCAAGTGCTCTGGGAGTCCACAGCAATCACCTGTACAGCCATGCCCACCACCACCATCACCACCTGGCCAGCTTAGCTGGCATGGACCAGCCACTGGCACTCACCAAAAACAGCACGGTGGAGTCTGCACGTAGCAGCACAGCAGCTATGGCCACAGTGCCACACGCAGTCAGCGCCGTGGAGCGCCAGCAGGTAACTAGCACATCCTGTTTCTTTGGTTCTAGTACTGACTACATCTTTTGTAAATTATTGGGTTAAACCTCAGCTCTGGTAGGTCTCCCACATAACGTGACTAATGTGCTTTCATTAGCCAGGCTCGTCGGATGGTGGAGAGTAGAAATTTCCAATTTGGCTTGTTAGCCAAAATGTTTTCAAACCTTGGTGGTCACTGAATCATTCTTTCTCCCTCAAGCTTCAAACCTCCCTTTGGTTCATCTTCTTTACTCTACTTCTGTTCTCCTTTTTATTTACTCTTCTGGCACCCGCTCTTGACACAATTGTTTGTCGTTTTTTCGGTGATCCCTAAATGTTGAATTTGCGTCTTTGTGTTTCAGAATCGTCCTTCGGTGATCACATGCGCCCCAGCCAACAACCGCAACTGCAACCTGTCTCACTGTCCAGTCTCCCACAACGGCTGCTCAAGCCTCACTAACAACTACAGGAGAATCAACAGTGAGTGAACAGACACATGACATCTTAGTTCTCTATATTCTAGTATATTTAGTTTTTTCAGTACTTGGGTTTATGGTAGAAGGAGCAGTGACGAGTGAACACAATGTCTTAGTAATTAATAAATGCTGATTGTTACCTATTTGGCACATTTGTCCCCAAATGTGGATATAATTTTGGAAACAAGCTAATTTCCCATACAGTGCACTTTGTGGGAAACCTCTCTGCGAGTGCAAATCACCCTCCAGAGAAATCAGTCTGCTCATACTCTCCCCATTCAGACTGACTTATATAACAAGTGAAAAAAATCATCCCAGTTTTTGCTCAGTGAGTCTGAGTTTCTGTTTATAGCAGTTGTTGTGATGAGGCCTCGACATGCTTTCTTTACTACCTTGTTTGTTATCTCTGCACTTAAAAAGTCACTCGAGGCCTCAGCCAAACACATCTGTTTTATTCATCCTGTCTGTGAGTGTCAGTCATGTTTTCTGTGGGTTGATAACTTAACTGTGGCCATTTTTATGATCCCAGTGAAATCCCCATGATCTCATTGAGGTTAACGGTGAAATTTAAAACAGTGATTTAAAAAAAGAGAAAACAAAAAGGCAATGAAAAATTGAAGTAGATGTCTGTTAGTTTTTTCTCATTGACCTAAAAATGGTCACCAATGTTTAAACTGATGCTAGCCAATAAATTACTCACAGACCATTGACGTTTGGGGAGTTTTAGAGATGTTTCTCTTTTCATTATGGGAACTAAAAACTCTCTCTCTTGTTTCCTCCTATCCTCCCTGTTCTAGCCAATACAGCCTGTGACCCGGTGATCGAGGAGCATTTCCGCCGCAGTCTCGGGAAGAACTACAAGGAGCCTGAGCCCACTGCCACCAACTCGGTGTCCATCACGGGCTCGGTGGACGACCACTTCGCCAAGGCACTGGGCGAGACCTGGCTGCAGATTAAAAACAAGGGGAGCCCTTCGTCGTCCGGCAGCAGCCCAAACTCCTCCCCCGACAGTCACATGGTCAATCACAACCACTCCCCTTCTGTGGTCTCCTGAAGGAGGAGGGATTTAAGAGGGATTTGCCCCCGTTTCCCCAGCCCTCCCAATCACCCCGGCTCCAACACCCATGCCCCTGTCACTTTGATTTGTCACCAGCATCCCAGAGGGAATGCCTGCCTGCTGGTCTGCTAAAAACATCCAAAACCCTTAAGCCTGCTCGTTTTCTATGCACTCATAGAGGATCAATCAAGCAATAACAACATGGTCGTGTTTTGTTTTTTTTCCCTTCTGTCCTCTGGTACGGTAATGCCAGACAATAATCAGTGATGAGTGATGAGGGTTCGACTTTGGGACTTGACTGGAGCATCAAGCTGCTCTTTCCAATCATTCATCACCCCTGCATGTCAAGCTTGGAGCCGAGCAAGTGTCTGTAGTTATATGTACATAAAGAGAGAGGTGAAAGGCAGTGTTTTAATTAATTTTCTTCTTTGTTTTTTTGTTTGTTTCTTTAACAGTAGTAGTTTTGTGTACCGCTTTTGCATTACGAGATGTCCGACATTTGAAAGAAAAGATAAGTGAGAAACACTTTGGAGAAAATGATCACAAACCACCAGACTGTGCTACCAAAGAAACCTCAGACACCGATGTTTGTCAATGCCCACCTCGGAAACAAAACAACAAAAAGCCATCTTGTAATCTCCTCCCTTTTTTTCCATTTTCTCTCACCTTCCTTCTCTCTGCCTCTCTCTCCTGTGTATGTGTTCTGGTGGTTTTGTTACTGTATGTGTATACTTAGGTGATCAGTTTGGTCTGATTTGCACTACTGCCATAGAGGGTAAAGGGTGGCATGTCAATATTGTAATCTGGGACTGCACACACTGGGACTGATAAAGCTGATTTTGACACGACCTGGTATAATCCAGCTTTTGTTGGAACCTCTATCTGATCTCCCATTAACTGTTTTTTTTTTTAAACCTACCTGGATGTAATTTCATCCTGGCCCTGACAGAAAAGCCACATTATTATGCATTATTTATTGAATGCATTTAAAAAAAAATTGGAAGTACATACCAGTGAGGCTGGTGGGCAGTATAAAATGTGAGAGATAAGCAAAGTCATTTGGATTTGGATACCATGTGTTTTAATATGAAAGGAATATGAAGTATATCACCAGTATTCAAAATATATTGGGATAGTAAATACATCATACCGCCCAGACCTGCATACCAGTTCTACTTGTAGGCAATTATTTAATTAGGCAGTGTTGATTGGTTAGGCATAAATAAATATACTTCACACGCTTAAATCGTGCCAAATTGTGTTGCATTTCATTTTACAAGCGCAGTCAGGTTATTGAGTCGGCTAACTGCGGTGTTGATGGACATCGCAGCCATTATGAGAAGAGATTAGGACTGAAAACCCAGTTGTACAACCTGCAGTATGTGTTGAAGGTTGTGCCCTGCTGAACAATGTGCTTTGGTGTGTTGCACGGGCTTAACTGCTGACAGTGATGAGGGGATAGATGACACTGCATGTCACTTTGTGGTTGGGAAAAAAAAAGTCTGGTTTCTTGACCTGGGGAGAGATTGTTCAGATCTCTTCAAACGCCTTTGTTTTTGTAACTCTTTGAACACAGGTGTCATTATATTTGGCTTACACCATGCTACCCCTCCCTCTCCTACACACTGTGGTTTGGTAGATTTCTACAAGGTTTGAAGGGTAAACTAATGCTTTTACAGATGCATGTTTTTTTTTGTTTTTAATAGCTGGTATCTATTAATGTTTTTAAGCATTTCAATCTTAACTATTAGCCTTTTCATTTGGACGTTAGTTGTTACTTGTTTCATTGTCAGTAACAAACATAGACACTATACACTCACTGCTGGGTCAGTTGTACTCCATATTATATTATTATTATTACAATTTTGTATTTTTGTTTTCCATTAATATCAGCATGGTAACAAACATGTATAGTGGGACAGCCTCCGGACAGGCTCTGTTTAACGATGAGAGCTGCATTTCTCCAAACCACCTCAGTGTGGTCAATCGATCATCTCGGTTCTAGTGTTGAGTTGGCTTTGGGATACGCAGCCTGTAAAAGGTTTTCTTTAAGATGTTGATCCATCGGTGGTACAGGATGCTACAACCTTCAGCGTAACTGAGCTTAGACACCAAATTGGCACAAATGAGTCAGCAGGGGCCTTGTTTTCATATGAGCCTGTTTGGCTGTCGTCTTAAAATCACCACCATCGTACCAGCAGGCTAGCTCGCTATGATGCTTTTTGGAAACAAGTTAAGAGCTAGTGATGACGGCTCTCAAACAGCTTATTGACGTTTAAGAGCTGTGGAAAACCTAGCAGAGAGATGGTAGCAAACAAAACAAAACGCTTGTTGATAATTTGGGGTTATCTGAATTTAAGGTGTGATGTCACAGCTCTTTCAGCCTTCATCAGTTGACTTTTTGTGTCCTGACTTGGTGTTCAGACTTTTTTTTTTTTGTACTTCAATGCTTTCTTTTCTGAACAACATTGTATTGTTGCTGCAGTAAAGCTAGACTGCTGCAGTCTGAGAAAATGATTTTTACTCTGTAAAAGAGCCTGCGCCAAGGTGGCATACATTCCTCCTATAGGGAACTTTGTACAGGCCTCAAACACACTCAGTATCTCCACATCAACAGACAGAGCTAATAACCAGCCAGGGCCAACTGTCCCAGAGTTTCTTGTGTCTTTACCGGAATTACAAGGTGTCCATCAAGCAAATTGGCCATAAATCCATACCGTATGATAAAGGAACAAACATTTGTACCATAACAATTTTTGAGGACATCCAGAACATATCATTTAGAGAACTGGAGTTCCAATAGTGGAAAAGTAGCAAAAGTACAGAATCATTTCATGTCACTGAGCTGAGGTTCATATTGGTTTGGTTTAGGTCATTTTTTATCAAGTATGATGAGTACATCCATTACAGGGTTCTCTAATGGAACGCTTCCTCAGTGTTATAGAATGTCCACACATTCCATCAACTATCAGAAGAGATGTGACAGAACAAGAACTGTTGGTAAAAGTTCTAGAATCTTCAAATTTGGAATTATAACGCAACTGCCAGTGAATTTCCATAACTAATAAGTACTCTACGTTACTCTACAGTTTGGGGGGCAGAGCTTCAGGAGCTGAGCTTCTGTAAACACGACTTGTGAGCCAGGAGACGTTCAGCTGCCGCTGAAAGTCTTTTGAAGGTCTCACAGTGATGCCCCCCCCCCCATTAAGATTGGATGTTGTTAGCAACATGCTAGAAAACACGAGGGAAAAGGGCTCAGTGTCCAGAGGATTTTTGTTTTTCTAT
This sequence comes from Maccullochella peelii, assembly GCA_002120245.1. NCBI lineage: Eukaryota > Metazoa > Chordata > Actinopteri > Centrarchiformes > Percichthyidae > Maccullochella > Maccullochella peelii. Next base: position 6,625 of record LKNJ01001242.1, on the reverse strand, counting down.
TATTATTCTTTCTCATTATCATTTCACTACCACCCTCTAGGTAGGAGGCTCTCTTTCTGCTTTGGCACACACTCCCTACACACTGTAGGAAAATCACTTAATAAAAAAAATACTTTTTTATAATAGGTAACTATAAGACCATCATTACGCTGTGCGTAACGAATGTACAGAGAAAAAAATCGTAGGTATTTTTTGAGGAACAATTAATTTGTTAAGGATATGTAGCTATTTAATTGTTGGTTTTCCCTGTCCTTATATTGTAATCATTGTATTTTCTTTTTTTTTTGTGAAAAAAGTTGATCTTTTTCGTTTATAGAGTTTGTCTTGTTAGAGTAAAAGGTTCAAGTGCAGGAACACAGTAAACATATGAAACCACAATAAGCCACTGGTGTGTTGGTGACAATCGCTACTTCTATTGGTCCCCAATGTTCTGCAATTATTTAACTTGTGTTCGATCATGCGACTTCTGAACAAAAGTTTTACTTGTGAGCAAATGGAGGTTGTCCTTTTAGAGGCCTCTTGAGCAATTTGCATGTTTTGCATTGATGGAACATACTCATTTTGCCATTTCCAAATCATTTCCATTTAACTATTAAAAATAAAATAAAAATCAGCATTAGTCATGGGCTAGCAGGCAGGTGAAATTTCCGCTACTGCATGTCAGCAATATAAATTGTGGGTTTTGGAGGTGTTTTGATAATGATGGGAACTGAGCTACAAGTAAAACCATCAGTCCATTTGAGGACAGTTTTTTGGATTGGTTTAACTTCACTGAAATCGAAACACTAAAGCTTAACTGATGAAAACCTGACAGCATTTTTGTGCATATTTGTGCTCTAGTTCATCTGCTTCTTTGCCAGGCAGTGAGGCTGAGATGATCTAAGTAGCTTTGGGGATGTCACCCGTGTATCTGATGTCGCTGTTCCCATCTGTGGAGGCCATTTTGCATCTGTAATTAGGCAAACAACATGAAAATTGTGCCGATAAATCAAAGAGGAGTTGGTCTTTACTTTGACTGTACCACATTTTCCAGGTCCTATTTTGAAGTGGAAGTAGCATGTACTTAGTGGTAGTAATACTCTGAACTGTAAAAGAAATTTGTATCAGAAAACAACAGTATGTGTGGCTCTGTGTCTCCTCCTACTAAAAAGGTTTTGGCAGGCCACCTTTTTTGTACGTAAAGTAGCCTTGATGAACAATAAAATGCTTTTAAACCACTGACTGTGTGGGCCTCTGTAACGGTTTTCGTGTGTGTGTGTGTGTGTGGTTGTGTAATGGCTAAGACAGAGATGCTAGAAAAAGGGGCAAATGGGTTTTAGAAAGATGCAGCTACGTTAAATGGAAGGATGTAACGTAGCGTAATAAAGGCAGAAGAACCTTTTTCACAGCAATATAAAACTCAGATATCAACAGAAATAGACATTTTATTCCAGTTTTTGCTTAAATAATTACACAAGAGAAAAAGTGCAACAAAAACAGCTCTGAGAATAGTCAAAATTATGAAAACCAAATCAGAGTTTAATCTCAATTTTGAAAATAAAATCTGAGGAAAAAGTGAATTCTTTATTTTGGAATTTGAAATTTTGGCCTTTTTCATCAATTATGACTTAGCTTTTTAACTTCAATCTCAAATTCTGAAAGGAATCTCAGATCTCTTCTTCACATTGCACTAATCCTCTTCCATAAATATCCAAGTGGCTGTTGAAATTTATATTTCATTACACTGAAAATATTGTACATGTTAACAGTTCAGACAAATGGGACCGAATAGGCAGAGTAAGAAAAGCATACATTGCACAGACAAACACGATCATGCGTCAACACAAGCAAACCATTAAGACCTTCAGTTTGAGCTATAGGCTCTTTTAGATTAAACCGTGCAGTTGTAGGTTCCAGGTTGTCCACGGTAACAGTAAATCGTTTCCATATCAGAAGCCACACAGTTCAGTCGCTGTACAGTAACATCTGTGTGCAGGTTTCCTCAGAGTAGTACCTTCAGAGGAACCGAGCTGGTTTTAGCATTAACTGTACTGTATGTATCGCAGTCTCCAGTAAACAGACAGGGAGGTGGATGGATTTGCCGAGTGGTCAAACTGTGTTTTTGTATTTTCATAATTCATCTCAAGCTCTTTTCCAGACTGAATGAGCGAGCAGATGTAGTATGTCAATGGCATACAAATGTATTAAATGTATAGTGGAAGGTGACTGAACCTGTCACCATTCAGTGAGGCTTTTTAAAAAAAAAAAAAAGCTTTTTAGACACAAATAATAAAGTCCCTTAATACAAATGCAGAGTGTTTTGACACGGAGTAAACGTGACTGATTACACACCATCAAAAACAAACAAACCAGAAACATGGATTGGAGTGTTTGGTCCTTCGGAGGCTCAGGGTTTGTTCCTCTAATCCTTCAGATGCTCTCGTCATCGCTCATATCCCAAATCTAATGAGAAAAAGACACAGTGGAAAAGGATATTAATGACTGAAATAAACAATTGACACAGAAGTCATTTTGTCTACAAAACATTGTCTATATAGTTAACTATATATATGTGTGTGTGTGTGTCCGTGTGTGTGTGTGTGTCCAATTACTAGTCTTTTACCTGCATCTTACAGCCTTCAGTGGAGTTTGCTCAGCGAGATGCAGTTGAAAACTCCAGAAAAAGCTAGCAAGTGGACCTTTAAGGTGCCCTGTGGAGTTTTCTTGTAAACAAACAAAATGTTATGTTTACATGCGGCGTTTTTCACCACAACGCATTGTGTGTGTTCTAACAAACGCGTCAAGTGCGTTTCCTTCCTCATGAAACATCTGCAAAGCCAATTTTTAATATACTTGTTTGCTAGCTTGCAGTCTTCTTCGCTGCCTTTCAAGCCGCATTGCAGCACTTTACCGCCGCCAGTAGAATAGTGTGAAACTAGCAGCAAAAATACAAACTAAACCATAGCGCTAGTAGATGTCAAAAAATCCACAAGGTACCTTTAAGATTATTTGGACTATTTCCCAGGTCAGAGTGAACTTAAAAGTCATGCTTAATGGCCATGTCTGATATATGTAGTGCACTCATGCCTATGTACAGTGTGTACAGTACATGGAGTCATAACATCTGGTCTGGTCTGTTGAGCAGTTTAAAGTTGTTTTGACATAATTTACTGGACTTAAAGATACACTGAGTAAGAAGAGTTATACAGTACAAACCCAAGTACATGGTAATATAATCCAACACAGAGCTATAAGGACTCTGACTCTGCCACTGATTTAGGTCAAAGTGTTCGAACCATAGAGACTGCACTGATTTAATACACTTCTACTAATAGCCGAGAATGTTTTATTGAATTTTAAAAACGAGAGGAGACAGATAGACAGATATCCGTCTTTAGAAGTGACTTGCAAGTCACAACAAAATGCACTTAGGGAACACACAGGGAACCTGCAGCTCCACTTTCTTGGCTACATGCACCAACAGCTTTGAAAATAATCACTCACAATCACGGCTAAGAGGTTTCTTACCAGGAAGTGACAGCAGCATGTGACTCTTTCTCTCTCGCGCACACAGACAGACAGAGAGAGAGACAGAGAGAGAGACAGAGAGAGAGACAGAGAGAGAGAGAGACAGAGAGAGAGAGACAGAGAGAGAGAGAGAGAGAGAGAGACAGACAGAGAGAGAGAGAGAGACAGACAGAGAGAGAGACAGAGAGAGAGAGAGAGAGAGAGAGAGAGAGACAGAGAGACCTCCTTTCCACTACTGTGTCAGTAAACAACAGTGGCCTTCTCAATGCAGCAGATTCTTCACATTCTCTCTCTGTAAGACGTAATTCACATACCTCTAACACTGTCTGGAATGTTACACACACACACACACAAACTGTTTTGACACATACACGCTGCATTCCTTTGAATGTGCTTCTCCACAACTAAATGAGCTGAAATGTGAATTCCAGTGCAGCAACTGAGACCAAGTGAAACTGAATGAAAGGTAACAGACTTTCAGCTAAGACCTTTTTCTTTTTGTGGAGTGCGTACCAACAGGGAATATTGCCAGCCACACAGAAGTAGATTTGTGCACACACATGCAGACCCAATGTACTATTAGGAGCCTTAAGAAAACCCATATCTAAAAGAGACAAACATTTTTAAATCTGAAATCACGATTAGTTTCATTACTGATTAATATGCGGATTATTTGCTCGATTAATTGAGTGATCATTTGGTCAATGAAACGTCGGAAAATAGTGAAAATGCCCATCACAATTTTCCAGAGCCCAAAGGTGACGACTTCAGATGCCTTGTTTTGTCTGACCAACAGTCCAAAACCAAAAGATATTCAATTAACAACAATACAAACAGAAAAAAAGCAGAAAAGCAGCAAATTGTCATATTTGGGAACCTTGGGATTTTTGCTGGAAAATTGACTTAAACAATCAACTATCAAAATAGTTTATTTTCCTTTACTCGGCTATTTGACTAATTGACTGATCGTTTAAGCTCCAAGTGACGATCACACACACAAATGCATAAATCAAAATGAAAATCAAATTAAGGTTTACATGGTTGAACTTGTTTACCAATAGGTTTCCTTTTTGGTAACGCTTTATTTTTTGATGTGGAATTTCCCAGATAACTTCCAAGTAATTTCCACAGGTGGTTTCCTGGTCAGTGTCAGTTGACCGTGCAGAAATGGGAAATCTGTCGAGCACACAATACAACATGTATGGAAAAGAAAGTTTCCAATAAAATATGAATAATTGATAAATATTTACATTCGTTTCCATGGACCCATTCTTTCAGGGAAATTCTCTAAAATTAGTACCAAATTACATATTTATTCCTGGAAACTTTCTAGGAAATGATCAGTAAAAAATAGACCAGTAAAATAAAACGTTACCCCGTTTTTCTCTCTAACACTTTGTGCTTCTGTGTCATGCTTGTGAAGAGAGGTGCGAGTACAAAGAAAGGAGACTATATTTATACACATCATTACAGTAACTGCTGTGTGCAGCAGTATAAAGGGAACAGAACATGGAGGGGATAGGCTCAATACTAAAGGGGCAGTAATGGCTCTGCCACTTCTGTTCAGAGTACAATTCACATCCTCAATAGCTCTCATTTATTCATACTGTGGATCCAGATTTGGCACGTTCATATGGAACAATCAATGTAATACATCAATTTAATATAAACAGTACAAACCTCACTGACGGTCAGCCTCATTAAAACAGATGAACCCATTTTAAATTCTGAAAAAATGGCAAAGGATGATCTGGAAGCATGGTTCTTTCCAAAGTTCAAAAATACGCCTTCCAACACTTCAAAGCTGTATCTTGTTTGTTTAATCGCTACACAAACCGTTATTTAAAAAAGGCGGTGTGTGGTTTTAGCACGAGTTGACTATTTCTTGAAGAACAACAGTTAATTTCACCTGCCCAGCACTTCTGTGCAGCGTCTCCGGCTATAGTGTGGGTTGCCACAAATGGTTGGTAAGCACAGGTTTTAGTATAATGGTAGGTCTCTGTACAGGCATGATGGCACCAAACCTGGCAACACACTATGATGAGAAGACTCCAGGAGGCTGCGCACAGTCACTGTGAATGGCTGCTATTTGCCCCTAAAACACAGCGTCATTTTTACATTTGTTTTTTGTTTTTGTTTTTTACTTTGGACAGAGTCAAGCTAGCCGTTTCTCACTGCTTCCAGTCTTTATGCTAAGCTAAGCTAACATGTCTTGTCTCCACCTCCATACTTAACACACAGACATGAGAGTGGTATTGATGTTCTCATCTAAAAATAACTTTTGTTTTAAAGGATACATGCTTTATATCTAGGATAAGACTTTCATGATCTGAAATTCACATCTAGTGAAAATATTCAATGGCCTGAAGGGTAATTACAATGCGACAGACAGCTACTAAATGCAGGACCATAATGTTTGTGGAGAAGTTGTTCCCAGCAGTGAAAGGTGGAGCGTTACAACTGCTAAAACCAACTATTGCCTCAGTGGGATCTGCAGCTAGCAACTGAAGTTAGCAACAGCAGCAGCAGCTTAGTTCAAGTTTCCGGGGAGACACAATATTTCTTTTTAGTTTCTCTCCCCCCATTCACAACAAGGACATTTGCTGCACTGTTTTCGCTTTGGCTTTGTTAAGGTTTTAGTCAGAGGCTTACATGTATCTGCATCTGCATTCACCAGGGAGCTAGTAGCGGTCACGTGGCCAAAAGTCATTTGTGCCAGTACTTCAGCTCGAGAGGGAACTCTGCAAAAAGTTGTCTAACCTGTTCTGCAGCATGTTAACCTGTGCAACAGTCTGCTGTGTACAGGATAAAACTGAGTGTCGATATTATAACTTCAGGAGGCCTTTTTCAGAGTGTAGCTGGAGAGCAGTGTGGAGAATGAGGGACAAATTCATATCAAAGCTGGACGTTGCTGGGGAGCGAGCATCAAAAGGACAACAAGCAAAGAGCTCTTTGAAACGGAGCGACACTGGAGCCCCTCTCTGGACGGCTGCCATGCCGCACTGATAGCGTGTGTGTGTGTGTGTGTTTTGAGAAATCTTTTGTGCAAAATGAAAGGGGGTGGGGGGGAATCTGAGGGGAGGGGTGGGGTGGTGGGGGGGGCCTTATGTAACGTGAA